>JANAVB010033616.1:7318502-7339447 GCA_029216955.1 Iris pallida
AATTCAGATGCCAGCGGCTACGACGATCTGATGTCCGTGGGAGCGACTCCAGCTGGTCAGAAGATCGTTGAAGCCCCCAGTCGGGGGGACGAGACTAAGTCTATTATGAAGCTTGAGCCAAATCTGTGTCGCCAATTGCCATAGAAAAGGACGTGCTCTGCGGATTCTGAAGTGGGCTCAACGCAGCAATGACATCTGGATGCAAGGCTGAATCCGATTGACTTAGTGTTGTCGTCCGTCGGTAGCTTCCGACGAGACGCACGCCAGATGAGGATGGACCACTTGGTGGGAATACAAGACTGCCAAAACTTAGAACATAAGGTATTCGGCATGCCGCTGCCCCGGGCCACCTTTCTAGCGAAAGCCAGCGTAAAATCCCCACTCGGGTTGAGGGACCATCTCCACTTGTCGGGTGTGTCTGTGATCCGCAGATTGGTTGCAAGAAGAACGTCGGCCGCCGGTTGACCAAGTCAGTCCCTGACCCTCCCCCAGTTCCATCCGGAGCTGGCCTCCCAAAGATCCCTAATAGTGCACCCCCGCGGCGTTGTAGCTTTGGGCTGGATGGTGTCCACTCCAAGCCACCGTTCCATATAGGCTAATGATCGCCCGTTGTCCAACTGGAGGCGGATTAAGGGTTCAGCTAGGTTACGACCCCGGATAATACGACGCCACGACGCTGAGGATCTATTGTGGACACCGTCTCCATCAGATGGGTGAATCTGGAGTATCTTGCTCTCATAAATCTTGTCCATAACGAGTTATCCGTACGCAATTTCCACCACAGCTTCATGGAACAGGCGTCCACTATGTGTGCGAGCCTGTGAAATCCCAGACCTCCGTCATCGGTGGGTTTGGCCATGGTATCCCATATATATATAATATATATATATATATATATATATATATATATATATATATATATATATATATATATATATATATATATAAGACCGGATCGGGAGCCCCCCAAAAGCTCCCCTCTTACTGTACCGTTGGATCGAGGGGGACGCGTCCACGGGCCCCACGCAGCCCGCTCGATCCAATGGTGCACTGGGGGGGCTTTTGGGGGGCTCCTGCTGGGGGCTTTTGATCAGGATTATTATATATATATATATATATATATATATATATATATATATATATATATATATATAGGGCGTCAATTAGGTGTCCAATCGAAACCGTCTCCCCCATTTTTCGGAAACTAAGGTGCGGCTTTACGTACATAACTCTTCTTTCGTATTTATTCACTTTGTTCTTTTAATTTAGTTTAATTTCGAGGACGAAATTCTTGTAAGTTGGGTAGAATGTAAATTTCCTTAAATTCGACTAAATAAAATTTTGTTTTAAATAGTTTGAAATATATATTCAGTACATATTTCTTTTTTCTATATATATATATATATATATATATATATATATTATATTATATATAATATATATATATATATATATAATATTATAATATATATATATATATATATATAGATATATATATATATACATATTCTCTCTCTCTCTCTCTCTATATATCTATAAATATATATATATATATATATATATATATATATATATATATATATATATAAAAATATTATATATATATATATATATATATATATATATATTTTTAATATATATATATTATATATATATATATATATATATATATATATATATATATATCTATATATATATATATATATATATTATATATGCGTGTGCGTGTGTGTGTGTTTATTATATAGGATTTTCTTAAACTATATTTTAAATAATTATTTGAAATGTTTTGAAATATTGAAAAATATACCTATATTATCAAATAGAATAATATTTATAAATACAAACTATGTATATATTTAGTATAAGAGATTTTATATTTTTATTAAATAAATAGGTATCTATATTATAATAGATATAGTAATAACATATGTGCATTAAATATTTTAAATAGGTAATAATTTTTAAAATATTTTCCAAAAATTATATATATATATATATAATATATATTATATATAATTATATATTATATATATATAAATATATATATATATAATATATATAAGATTTTAGTATAAAAAATCCATGCAGTCCAAGAGAACCGACTCTCCCCTGACCTTTCTGTGTATATATATAAAGAAGTCTGAGGAAAAAATACAAAAACCCTAACTCTTTTCCGTGCCCTTCGCCACCCTGCGTGCAGCCACCCAAAGCCATCGTGGACCGTCGGCTGACGACGGAGTCGCCGGACATAGCAGCAGCCACGCGAAGTAATAGCAGCAGCAGCAGTTCGAGTTGCCTACTTCATAACGAGTTTACTTCCTCCTTGCCCCATCGTTTCGTGAATCGATTTCTCAAGTGTGGTCACAACCTAACCTCCTTCATTTTCCTTCAAATAGTTTGATTTAATTTGCATCGTACGCGGCGTAAATCGAGCCCAAAGTTTATAAAAAATCTATTCGAAATCAAACAATTTCGTAGTTCAAGGACCCCCATTTTTGAAGGCAAAATTCGAACAAAATATCGCTAAATTTCATAATCCAGTTGATTAGCACTATAGACCCTAACTAGGAACAAAATCTTGTAAATAGTTTTATTTATTTAATACAAATTTTTTCGATTAAATTAGTTCCAAAATTGACGAAAAATAATTTTTAAAAAGTTGAATACTCTGATACAAGGTTCGTCCCGACAAATCGAATGACTTGGTCGCGAACCAGTTGCATTGAAAGGTGCGTATGGACTTCGCAAATGTGTGGAATTTGGCGGAACTCGAATTGGTTGCGTGTGCACAACGTATTTGATGCGTATCCATCAAAAACCACCATATAGGTAATTTTCCAAATTATGCAATTATATTGTGCACACTCATAATATCGCGATGAAACTTGCATCATTAGGTTCGCAGCGTTATGTGGGTCATGTGATGAAGTTTGGTCTGATTCTAAGATAGTTGACTGGATTGTCGTTTCATGGACCCCTCGATCCGATTCAACATATAATTTTATGCACGGCTCATCTGAATCCAAAATTGGACATATCTTTGAGTTCATATCAAAAAATTGGACTCTTAGACATATAGTTTGTTGACTTTAGAGACCGTAGGATTTGGCACACTTTTTAGTACAAATAGGTCCAACGGTTGACATCGTTTTGACCGAAATTATAGTTTTGCCCATGTGTTTATAATTGGACTTATGGCTAGTCTATCTTAGCCACTCCTCTTTTTCCAAAAATGTTGGTGATGTTGTTTCAACATCCGTAGACGTTTGCGAAAGTTCCATCTTGTTGCTTATATTAACTCTCTGTGTTCGCCTACTAGACGTCGTCAAAACACCCCAAAAACACCCCAAAACCACCAAGCAAGTATACTTCGCTATATTTACCGTTCATTATATTTATTTTCAGCATGTATTTATTTTGTTTTATATTTGTTTAGTTTCATATATTATAAATTGTGCGTCCAAGTCATACTTGGGTGCAAGTGACTGTGTTAGTCGTTTACTAGTTTATAATTATTTTATGCATATTGACCTAGTTTTAGCAGACTACCCTATGAGTGTGAGGTATTTTCATCTCTCTTTTTGCCTTGACAGATGTGTACCACGGGATGAGTGCGTTTCATATAGGATACGAACTCGCGTATTCGACTGGCCATCGATAAAGGTGACTGCTATTAGAATTTTGAGTTAGAAGCCATAGCAGTTTCCAACTTGACATGTTGTGGTTACAACAATAAACAGAATCATCGGGGGAGGGGACAACTATTAGCGTAGGGGCTACTATTTTTTTACACATACTTGGCCGATAGTGACTCGGATGGCCGCTACTTACTGCTACCCCCTGGCCGATAGTGACTTAGATAAGCGCTATTTACTGCCACTGCTTTTATTTCTCTGCTGATCATAAAGCCCATGCATGGAACATTGTCCTCAAGTGCATCTCACATAGACGGTTAAGAAGTCCAGTTGTGTTGCATTTGCATATTCAGTTTTTATGGCATGTTATATGTATCTTGTTACGTCCCTCTGAGGACCTGGTAATCTCTCCAAGTATTTGTTGAGCTGTTATTATAGAGTAGTTGGACAGATGATGATTGTTTCACCGAGATTTTAGGTATATATATATATATATATATATATATATATATATATATATATATATATATATATATATATTATTGGTATTTTCATTATATCCTTCCATATCTATATTTTGTTTCACATTTGACTCATGTTGCTAGTAGCCTAGTATTTGCAAGCTATTCTTTTCTCGAGCTTGTTCGAACATGTATATTACTGGATGGCCAACTGTAATATAATATGTTCAACCTTGATTCCTGTTTTGTAGATTGAGATATAAATAGTTGTTATGATATTGAAAAGAGGGAACAAATAGCTTACCTAGACAGTTTATATGTATTCTAGCTGGGTTAGAGTCCACTGGATAAGTAGCTGGCATGCTTACGTATTTTTAGTCCTACATATTTTGGGACTGGAACATTACAGTCACCTCATGGGTTTTTTTTTACTAGCAATCGAGGATTGAGCCAGGGAGATCCTCTCTCTCCATACTTATTTACGTTAGTAATAGAATATATTTTTTCTTTTTGATAGATGTGGTGGTACACAGACAATATATTATGCCTTTATATAGAGATGTTGTTCCTTCGGTGTCACATTTTATATATGTGGATGACTTGCTTGTTTTTTTAGTCCCTACTCTGAGAGGATTGCATGTTATGGTTCATCTCATGGAGGACTTTGGTCGTCTGTCGGGATTGAGGATGAACAGAGATAAAATCAAGGTGTACTTTAGTAGACACTGTCATAATCATGAGGAATTAAAGAAAATTTTGCAAATTGAGAAAGGAACTCTCCCGGTGAAATAATTGGGTCTTCCGATGTCCATTAACTATGGACGTGCTCAAGAATGCCATAGTCTGGTGAAATATGTCCAGCGACGTATTGAAGGGTGGCAAGCTCAATGCTTATCGTTTGGTGGAACAATTGAGTTGGTTCGGAGTGTGATTTCTGCGATATCATCATTTTGGCTCCAAACTATCCTCCTACCAGCGGCCACCATTCACAAGGTGGAGAAACTTTGTTCAGACTTCATTTGGCGAGGGGGCATACATACTATAGCTTGGAGAGACCTATACAGACCAAAAGCTAAAGGGCTATTGGGTTAAAATTATTTTCATATTACATGAGATGGCGACTATGAAGATGACATGGAACTTCATTCAAGGGCAGTCCATCTGGGCATTATGGATGCAGAGTCGCTATTTGAAGCACAACAACTTTTGGATTCATAGGCTGAATAACAAATATCTAATGGTGTACAAAAGCATTCTTAGATACAAACCCAAAGTGCAGTCTTTCGTATCACGTGCTATTAGTAATGGTCGAACCACCCACTTGTGGCTGGACCCATGGTTAAACCATCTCAGTGTTCTTGATAGGATAGGATGGCACTCCTATTCCTTGGTGGGGGAGAGAAGAAAATGTTAACAACATCATGCAAGAAGGAGGTTGGTGACTAGATGAGCATTATGTTGGTCGATTGCTAGCAATCGAGATACTTCAGAAGCCAATTGATCATGGTAACGGGGAAGATATGTGGGTGTGGGACAGTTCGCCATCAGGATTGTTCCACACACATACATTCTACAATCAGGTTCGGGTTCCACATACGTCGGCTTTTCAAGCGAAATTCATTTGGGTGAAGGGCATGGCCAATAAGATGAAGTTGAACATGTACAAAGCAACAAAAGGTCGTCTTCTCACACTGGAGAGACTTGCGAGATTGGAGATTAATATTCAGGGGCAGTAGTGTACTTTCTATCAACAAGAGCCAGAAACATTTGTGCATCTTTTTTTTCAATGCAATTTTACATGGCATATATGGTCCTCTCAATGCATTGCAGTCACAATTCATCTTCGGCTAGGAATTTTCTGGAGCAGTTAGAGAGTATCTACAATTATTGTAGTAGAGGAGGAAAGTGGTTTCGAATAGCTCGCACTAGACTTTCGACTAGTGTCTGGCACATATGGCGAGAAAGGAATAGGTGCATAGTCGAAGGGTTGAGTATAACGACTACAGGGGTTTTGCACAACATAGAGGCAGATGTGAACTATATGATATGAGAGTTGTACTAATTTTATTATTCAATTAAATAAATTACAATTTGCATATATATATATATATATATTATATATATATATATATATATATATTCGAAATGCATGCATATAAACAAGATAAACGCATAGTAAACTATGAAAGTTATCTCCTAGAGTTTGACTTTACCTGCTATAGCAGGCCAACTTAACCTGCTATCATTTCTCTTAAAAGTCCCCTAGATTACCTTAATTTGTTAGTTTGAGTATTAAAAATTTCATTCAACACCCTGGATTAACTTTTATTTAATTAACCTAGACCCCCTAGATTACCGTAAATTATGATTTGAATAGGCTGAAAGGAACATCGTGCGCGTGGACATTAATTAACCTGCTATCGAATATTTAACTGTGCGGGCTTTTAGTAAAGTTAACTATGATATTAACCTATTATCCATGATTTAGAAAACTTGTGCAGTCATTTAGAAAACTTAATAGTAATAATAACCTGCTATCGAATAACTTAATGAATATCATTAACCTGGACAATATTAATCTGCTATCAAAGATTTAGAAAACTTGTGCAGAAATTTAGAAAAGTTAATGATAATAGTAAACTGCTATCGAATAAATTAATGAGTGTCATTAACCTGCTATCCAAGATTTTTAATAATATTATAGATTTTTTAACGATAATATTTTTTGGTTGTGATTTAGAAAAGGTAACGATATTTTTTTTGTTTGTGATGTTTAATATTATTAACTTGATATCGAATATTTACGATAATTTGAATATCATTTTTTCTTTCAATGTGAAAGCTATATTCAAATATTTACGCTAATATGAATATCATTAACCTGCTATCGCATATTTTAGAAAATCTCATAATTTTGATATTTAATGAATATCATTAACCTGCTATCCAATTGACGAAAATCTGAAAATAGGGTGTTGATTATCACGTATCAATACCCTAGATTACCGTAAGATATTATTTTGGTTGTGATTTAGAAAAGTTAACGACCTGCTATCAAATATATACACAATCTGAATATCATTTTTTTCATTCAATGTGAAATCTTTCCCTAAACTATATTTGGAAAGAATAGTTCAATATTGTGATTTTTTTTAGTTAATTACCGTAAACATATAAATATCTAGATTAGCACAAATTTACTTTATTTACCAATTTGTTCTCTCATCCAATTACCTGGCTCTATAAAGAGCCACCCCTTGTATCTTGTCCCATTTCCGCAAAGATATGGACAACTCTTCTATGGTTCACATCTGAATATGTTTTCCTAATTTACTTTCAAAAAAGATATGTGCTATTTAATACAATTTGTATTACGCTGCCATAGGAATGATCTTGATGGCATCGATTTGTACATATACTATTAAATTTGTCGAAAACTTTTGTCACGTCCCGCTCCTGGAATACCGAGTAAATATGGGGACAGACATAGCCAGCTACACCGTACAAGGTCTGAAAACGTCGTATGGCGATTTTGGCTATCACTGGACCTGGGGGTGCATAATACAATCCAGTCTCCTTTGTCACACAACAGTCAATTAAGAAGCAGAAATTATATAGCATGTATGATAAAGCAGTAAAGCGTCCACGAGGCTCTATCAAAATGATCAAGAACTAACTATACAAAATAATCAGCTAGTACAGTGCCAATAGTACATAGTCGTTCTTCAGCTGTAGTTTGAATAATTACAATTATGTACACAGAGGATTCTGGCTAGCAGGTGTCAGTGGCTAAACGCCCAAGTACAAAATGCTAGAAGTAGTGAAGAAGAAACCCACTCAAGTTCCCCGACGCCATACTCGTATGCACCATCAGTCAGATAGAAAGCTGGATCCTCGGGCTCCTCCATGAGATTTGGCCAAACAAAACCAGCGGGATCAGGCTCCAATAACAAGTACCACTAGGAAGCACACAAGTGAAAGAACGAAATCCAGGAAAATACACAAAATTAAGACCCGTGCCATAATCATAGGCGTGTTTGCTATCACCGAGACAGTAAGACACCTCTACAACCAAACAAGGACAAGAGGTGACGTATTATGCCGAGATAGAGTACAACCCACTACTTATGTCAGGCTAAATGTATATACGTCGTAGCTTCGTTTCATAGTCTATCATAACATACTAGCCAAACCCTACTACCAAACAAGTACAAGGGTTGGACCACCATATCACGATAGTCCATGTCTATAAAATACTAACAGATAGCACAATACACAAGCAATTACAGAGAGTCCAAGTAAATCGATCAATCAGTTCTACGGCTTTCTAGGTGGTTCCTGGGTTACCCGAACATCAAATCGTGTTATGTCCGAGCATGGCTAACCAAGCCAAATAATATACAAGTAGGAAATAAGATGCACCGGTCCCTCGTAAAGCCACCGCGCTAAGCAGATCAGTAATGGTTCCAGCTCTCCTATAGAGAGCGACTGGCTCGGCATATACAGTGGTCTAATACTGCATCCACTAATGCAAATAATATACAATATTCATGGAATTAAATTCATGAAAAGACATATTCTCTTGGCTAGTGAATATATAAATATTTCAAAAAATACATAGTTCATCTAAAAATAATAATTAACTATTAAATATATCTTAATAATTTGTTACTTTTTGATTGTGACTTTCTATAAGGTAGTAGAATAAAATGATACGTTAGTATTAATTTTTTGGACATATTCAATATTTCAAAAAAAAAAAAAAATTATTTCCCACCATAAATTTACCCAAAAAAAAAAAAATCCATGTACCATTCGTATTCCTTCATTCATGGAATAAACCATGATTTATTGCAAATGTATTCATGTTGAATTTGTGCACTGTTGCCTTGAATCATTGCAAATGGGTATCACCCATCATCGGCAAACTATGTTTTTCTTCGTGTAAAAGATACACACAACAATTATCATTTACTTTGGAGAGGGTTAGAATAGGTGAACATGAACTTCTAGAATAATATTCCCATTTTTTTGTCGACCAAACCGCATTCACATTAGAATGAGAGAAACCGGCGTACACGCCTAACAGTAACACCCCTTACCAATATGCAAGGGAAAAAATTGCAGACCAACGGCAGAGATGGTGAGCATCAATAATTAAGTGAAGGTGTTAATTGGACCAGGCGGCCCAGAATGTGGCACAAGACCGACTCAGTCAACTTCGGTCTGGGACAGCTTGGTCAACAGAACACCCGGCCCGGCCCATACAATATGTGGGTTCGGACTGGAGGTCCAATAGCCCAGCCCGTAATCCCTATCGGATCTGGACTAGGTTTTGCTCCACCGGCCCACAGGCCTGACCCGCTAATAAACCCGGTTGCAAACTAGGTAAAAAAAAAAAATTGTATTATAAACCCATATAAATTGTTTTTTAAAAATTGGACAGCTTGCGGGCGGCCCATCCCGGATTTAGCCCAGCCCAACCTGGTCCGAAGTTAGAACTGTCAATGGATAGTCGAAAATTCGAATCCGATTCCGTATCCGAACTTTCGGATATTTTTCGAAATTTCGGATATCGGATTCGAATATCCGAATATTTTTCGGATATTATCCATTTTCGGATACGAATTCAGATATTAAGGTATTCGAATCCGTTAATATCCGATCCAACTTTAAATTGCAAATTTCGGATATCGAATTCGGATATCGGATTCGGATATCCAAAATTTTATATATATTATAGTATAATGTATATGTAATATATATTAATTAATAGAGAAGATTAAAGTATTTTATTCTCAACTAACTTTTACATAAAATAATTATAATATAATTTTTATATAATAGTAATATATATTAATTACAATTTACAACATAAGAAGAAATGACTCAAATATGTAGAGAAATTGAATTTGGTTTTCGGATATTCGGATAATAACTAAATTTTTAATATTTTGGATTTCGGATATTCGGATACTAGCATCCGAATTTTTTAGCTAATCGGATCGGATATTATCCGATATCCGTTAAACTAGACGGATACGAATTCGGAGTGTCAAAAGAGATATCCGTTCGGATATCGGATCGGATTCGAATATTACAAAAAAAAATCGGATACGGATACGGATATTGTCCTGTCCGTACCGATAAGCATCCGTTGACACCCCTATCCGAAGTTACTCCTGGGTTTGGAGATTTGTTCAAAAAGTCCGGCCTGGTCCGTTTTCTTTTCCATACTGGCCCGTCCCAGCCCGAAACCGGACAACTCTAGGCCCAGCCCGATAAACATAGGGGTGCAACTCAAACGGGCTAAACCCAACCCGATTGGGTAAATCCGTTAATTGGTTGGGTTAGGATTAAAGATACTCATATTCATGTTCGAGTAAAAATATTTGAATCCGATCAAAAATCGGATTATATATATATATATATATATATATATATATATATATATATATATATATATATATATATATATATATATATATATATATATATGGCGTGGATCAAAAATTCTGCAGGGGAGCCCCCCTCCCACCCAAAAGTCCCGCCCTGCTGCACCATCAGATTGGGGAGGGGGGGGGCGTGGGACCTACGTGCGCGTCTGCTTAATCAAACGGTCGAAAGCGACAGAGCTCCGCAGACAGAACTCCCGATCTAGACATATATATATATATATATATATATATATATATATATATATATATATATATATATATATATATATATATATATTGTAAAACAAAGAGAAGGAGATGGAGGAAATTATTTCTTCATTCACTTGTGTTGATCAACTTGACAAGAGCCTCTTATATAGGCTTACAAATAAGCTTACTATCATGATGACAATTAAATAGAATAATGCTAAAAGCCATAGGTTATGGATAACCAAATGACATAAGTTATAGCCACCAAATAATAATGGTAATTTATCCATATTTACAACACTCCCCCTTGGATATACACCATTAATTAGTTGGTGATATATGCGCTTTTGTTGCCTCATTAAAACCTTACTAAGAAAAAAAAAACGCAGTAGGAAAAATCTTAGTTAAGGAAAAAGAGTACAACACGCAAAACAAAAGTATTATGTACAAGTTATACTCCCCCTCGATACAATAGATCTGAAACAGCTAATTTGTCTGATGATTAAGTCGTCGCATGCCTATTCCGTGTACCAACTTCTGAAATGTGGACTTTGGAAGTGCCTTGGTGAACAAATCAGCTAAATTTTCACTTGATCTTACTTGCTTAACTTCGATCACTTTCGTCCTTTGGAGCTCATGTGCATAAAACAATTTTGGTGGAAGGTGCTTCGTTCGATCTCCTTTGATGAATCCCTCTCGGACTTGCGCAATGCAAGCTGCATTGTCTTCGAATATTGTTGTAGGCTTATCTGTAACTGTGGGTAGTTGACAATTTACCCTTATATGATGAATGATCGATCGCAACCACACACTTTCTCTTGTTGCTTCATGTAATGCAATTAATTCTGCATGGTTAGAGGAAGTTGCCACTGAACCATGTTTTATTGATCGCCAAGATATCGCTGCATGATTATTAATAAACACATAACCTGTTTGGGAACAACCCTTATGAGGGTCAGAAAGATAACCAAAATCTGCATAACCAACTAGATGAGAGTTATTAGTGGAATTACAAGAATAAAATAATCCCATATCAGTTGTTCCATGAAGATATCTCATTATGTGTTTAACTCCATTCCAATGTCTAAGTGTAGGTGCAGAACTATATCTAGATAATAAATTAACAGAGAAAGCAATGTCTGGTCTTGTGCATTGTGCTAGATATAGTAGTGCTCCAATAGCACTTAAATACGGCACTTCAGGACCAAGAACTTTTTCATCTTCTCCTTTTGGTCGAAATGGATCTTTATCCAAATCCAGACTCCGTACAACCATAGGTGTACTAAGTGGATGTGCTTTGTCCATTCTGAATCGTTTCAAAATTCTTTCGATATATCGGGATTGATGCACTAATATTCCACTAGAACTTCGTTCTATTTGCAAACCGAGACAAAGCTCTGTCTTTCCCAAGTCTTTCATTTCAAATTCTTTTTTCAAATAGTTTGCAGTTTTCTCTAATTCTGCAGGAGATCCGATCAGGTTTATATCATCCACGTATACTGCTACTATCGAAAATCCATTCTCGGATTTCTTAATGAAGACACATGGGCAAATTTGACTATTTTTATATCCTTCCTTAGTCAAATATATACTAAGACGATTATACCACATTCTTCCGGATTGTTTCAATCCATATAATGCTCGTCTAAGTTTAATTGAGCACATGCCCTTTGACTTAGTCTCTGGCATTGTAAATCCTTCTGGAATTTTCATATAGATGTCAGTATCTAAGTCTCCATACAAATATGCAGTTACAACATCCATAAGTCTCATATCAAGATTTTCAGAAACTGCGAGACTAATTAGATATCTAAAAGTAATAACATCCATAACTGGAGAGTATGTCTCAACATAATCAATTCCAGGTCTTTGAGAGAAACCTTGTGCTACAAGTCGGACTTTGTATCTTTCAACTTCGTTTCTCTCATTTCGTTTCTCACGAACACCCATTTAAAACCAACAGGATTTATGCCATTTGGTGTTTCCACTATAGGTCCAAATACACCACATTTTTGTAAAGATTTTAATTCTGCTTGAATAGCATCTTTCCACATTGGCCAATCTTTTCTTTGTCGACATTCATTTATACTACGTGGTTCATTTTCACAATCATCGTTGTCCTTTGATATTTCAGTAGCTACTGCATAGCTAAATATGTCATCGATGACAAGTGCTTTTCTATTCCACAATTCACCTGAACATGCATGGAATATCGAGATCTCTTCATTTTCAGGTACCTGTGCCTCTCTAGAGGCATCCATAGGCATTTCAGTGAATTTGGAAACATGCACATCTTCATAATCTATTTTCGGAGCTCCAGCCACTATCGGGCTTTTATCAGGACAAGATGTTTCATTTATTCTCCTCTTTCTAGGAGCACTATCCTTGGAACCTATAGGTCTACCACGCTTTTGACGTGTAGTAGTATATTCATTTGCCGCCTTGTTTAGATTTTGTTCAACATGAACATTAATTCTGGCTGGCACATTTCTAGCTGGCACATGAGATCTAGTTACCTTTGCGGCATCATTAAATGCATCAGGTAATTGATTTGCAATTTCTTGCAAATGTATCATTCTCCTTGTCTCATAATCACATTGTGGAGTTCTTGGATCTTGATGAGATAGAGTAGGCGTATTCCATGTCAATTCACGTCGTTCATTAGCAATGGATTGTTCTGTATGAACAATTTGTTGCTTACCTCCCCCTAACGGCGGGAAGACTCTCTCATCAAATTGACAATCTTCAAATCTTGCAGTAAAGACATCACCAGTCATTGGTTCCAAATACCTTATTATGGAGGAAGATTCAAAACCAATGTATATTCCCAAACGTCGTTGGGGACCCATTTTAGTTCGTTTGGGAGGTGGAATTGGGACATATACTGCACATCCAAATTTTCTCAAATGTGAAATGTTGGGTTGTCTACCACTAACAAGTTGTATGGGTGAAAAAATATGGTAGGCAGTTGGTCTAAATCTAACTAGAGATGCAGCATGTAAAATAGCATGTCCCCAAGCCTCAATTGGCAGATTAGATTGCATTAGTAGAGGTCTAGCTATAAGTTGGAGATGTTTAATAAATGACTCAGCTAACCCATTTTGTGTGTGCACATGGGAAACAAGATGTTCTACCTCAATCCCTAATGATGTACAATAATCATCAAATACTTGTGAGGTAAATTCAGCGGCATTATCAAGTCTAATTGACTTAATCGAGTTATAAGGAAACTGAGATCTAAGTTTAATAATTTGGGCCAAAAGACGAGAAAATGCAAGATTTCTAGTAGACAATAAACAAACATGTGACCACCTAGTAGATGCATCTATGAGTACCATAAAATATCTAAAAGGACCACTAGCAGGATGAATAGGACCACAAATGTCTCCTTGTATTCTTTGCAAGAAACTCGGAGACTCATTCTTAACTTTTAAGAAAGATGGTCTAGTTATAAACTTTCCTTGTGAACATGGAACACATAGGTGATTCTTTGGTAAACCAAGATCGTGATTTTTCAATAAGTGTCCGCAAGAATTATTAATGATCCTCTTGAACATAGTTTGTCCCGGGTGACCTAAACGGTCATGCCAAATGGTACATAAGATAGGATCATTGACTTTATGTTTTGCCACATTCATATGTGATTCAATTATACCAATGGTGGTGTAATACAAACCCACCGAGAGACAAGAGAATTCTTCTAATGTGAGCTTTTTGCTCCAAACATTAGATGTGATACATAGTGTCTCTTTATTGTTATTATTTCGAGTTTCAATATGATATCCATTTTTGCGTATATCCTTGAAACTTAGCAAATTTCTTTTGGAATTGCTTGAATATAACGCATTTTGCAAATGGATTTGAGTGCCATTAGGTAACATAATGTGTGCTCTTCCAAAACCCTCAATTATATGGGCTGGTCCAGCTATTGTTGATACTTTATGCATGTCAAATACTAAATTTGAGAAAAACTTTTGATTCTTCAAAATCGTATGTGTTGTAGCACTATCTACCAAACACATATCCAAGTCATTTTTCTTCCTTCGTATATCCATTCCTTCAATATGAAAAAAAAAAATTATGAACATATACTCAACTAACACAAATATAATAAAAGTAATTAAGCATACCAAACGATAACATCATATTGTAGAGATGCAACTTTCAAATACATAACAAAGTAATGACATATTCTTCAACAAACTCTCATGGCCTAGATAATCCATGATAGTAACTAAAAACAAAAACATGACTTCAAATGTAAAAAGTTCATAATACTTGAAGTAAAACATATGTCGACCGAGTGCTCATTCAATGGAAGGTGGATTCGCCAGCATTTCTTCAAACTGTTCATTGGTAATCTGATTCTCATTTTGATCCTCAAAAAAATCGAAACAATTCAATTGAGTGATGTCAAGTGGCTGGTCATTGTCCCAATATGATGTCATATTTGCTTCCATTTTCTTCGATTTTTTGAATTTGTCAACCTCTTGTTGATTAGTCCGATATTGCTTAAACCAATGTCCATTTTTGCCACATTTATGACAAGCAGTACTACCATTATTTGGTTTATATTGAGGATTTGAATTCCCTTTGTTAGAGGGTGCTGTCCACTTGTTCCATTTGGTCTTTTGTGAACCACTATTTTCACCTTTGTTATAAGGCTGATAACCATGACCATACCTCCAGCCATAACTTTTTCCTCTTCCACGTCCTCTTCCACGTCCTCTACCACGACCTCTGGCAACCCCAAAATTTGCATTTGCTTCAGGAATTGCCATTGACCCAGTTGGTCTAGAGTTGTGGTTTTTCATGAGAACATTGCTATTTGCTTCTGCTACAAGGAGACAAGTCACCAGTTCAGAATATTTTGTGAAATGTCTTTCACGATATTGTTCCTGCAAAAGCCCATTACTTGCATGAAAAGTGGAAAGGATTTTCTCAAGCATTTGAGCCTCTGTTACTTTTTCTCCGCACAACCTAAGGCGAAAAACAATATTAAACAGAGCAGAATTTTATGCTTTAACAGTTTTATAGTCTTGGTATCTCAGGTTCAACCATTCACTTTGAGCAATTAGAAGGATTATCATCCTTTGATGGTCAAATCTATCCTTTAGAGATGTCCACAAACTCAATGGATCATCCTCACATAGATATTCTGACTTTAGATCATCATGGATATGATGTCGTAGGAAAATCAAAGCCATAGCCTTGGCTTTAGAAGATTCTTTATTTTCCTTCTTAATAGTACCATCAAGCTTGTTGGACTGCAAGTGCAACTTCGCATCCAATTGCCATGATAAGTAATTGTCTCCGCTTACATCAAGAGCCTTGAATTCAATCTTTGCAAAACTCAACATCTATATAGCAGAAATAATTATATTAGAGATAAATTAATTTAAATAGTAAAATTGACAAGTGCTTTCAATATTACAAATTTTCACATATGCCACAATGTGATTAAAAGCTATCAAAAATATTATGTCATATATTTATCACATATACAACAATGTGAACATTATATAATAATCTTTTGGTCCTCATGGTTTGTATTTTGGATACTTTTTCATAATACGGTTCACATATACAACAATGTGAATTGGTACCTTGTAAAAAAAAAAAAAAAAATGGAAATATCAATTTCATATAGTCTAATTTCATATAGTCTAATTTAATGCTCAAAATAATAATGGGTTTACAGACAATTGCATTTAGCAACGATGAAAGAAAGATCCATCATCCTTATCCCACAAGTTGTATTGCTACATCCTCCATTAAACTTGTGTATGAAAGCAAATAATGCTTCTGGAAGGAAGAAAAAGATAGAAAGTGAGGGAGCAATTTCTAAATAGACTATTTATCATGGCTTCATCAAAACCCTATCAATTTGTTACGGGATGTGAGTTTGCTCTGATTTATGCATCTGATTCGTGAATCCATTGTATAAAAAGGCTTCTTTATGAATCTTGTGACTGAATTCTATTATTATTATTTTTTTAAAATGAAAGACCAAAGTATATTCCTTTCCTTTCTTCCCGTGAACCAAAGGATGTTGAAAATTTTAGAACGTACATGGGTTATAATTTTCCAAAAAGGCATACTAATAATAATACACTAGAAAACAAGTAGATATAAAGCTAATGAAACATGCATAAAGAATATGTAGATACATACATCATGAATTGAAATTTTGTTTATCTCATATAAAATATTAAAAGAACAGTTGGTACTTAAGATTACTAAAATATGTATCTATGTATGCAAAAACTAAACTCACCTTAAGTTTACTAAAATATGTACCTATATATGCAAGACTAAACTCACCTTAGAGAATCGTGCTGATAACGTATTGTAAAACAAAGAGAAGGAGATGGAGGAAATTATTTCTTCATTCACTTGTGTTGATCAACTTGACAAGAGCCTCTTATATAGGCTTACAAATAAGCTTACTATCATGATGACAATTAAATAGAATAATGCTAAAAGTCATAGGTTATGGATAACCAAAAGGCATAAGTTATAGCCACCAAATAATAATGATAATTTATCCATATTTACAACAATATATATATATATATATATATATATATATATATATATATATATATATATCTTAAATAAAGTCCCTCGTAAGCCATTTGATTATATGTTTAATATTAATCTTGTTTAAAATTATTTCAAATATCATATTAGAGCCTATAAACCAGATGGACCCAACCCAACCCGAGGAACCTGAGTTCCTTCTTTATTCCTTGGAGCTCGGTCTTGAACTTCATATGTTCAACCCGAGGTCGGATTGGACTTAAACTACGCTTATGATTCATCAGGTTGAACTCGGATTGAACTCTAGTCCGACCCAACCGCCCGAGTTGCACCCCTAGATAGACACCTATAATAATAATATGACTAACATAACAGGATAAAAGGAAAAGAAATAAATATTAACCTCCCCCACCCCCCACCATATTTCATGAGTATTATAAAGACTGCCTCTATTCCGAAAATAATTACCTCCTTTATAAATTTTATAAAACATAGAGGTGGTTAATGTTATAAATTTTTATAGAAAATATAAACTATAGGAGTGGTCCGTGTAATTAGTTTCAAAAGAGAGAGTAATAAGTGTAAATCATAGGAGTAGCTAACGCAATTTGCCCAAACAAGAGTACATGCTGTGAGAAAGGTATTGACATGACACAAGCATTCCCAATACACTAGGTCACGTCAAGATCAGTAGTACATAATTGTATCGCTACGCAAACAAAACATAGGCCAGTTGACATGACCAATCCATTAAAATTCCCATGGGATCTCAGATTCCAGAACACTGGTGGGCAACAAAGTTCCTTAGCCTCGAGCCTTAGAATCCTGCATGAGGCACACAACTAATACGAAAAAACTTGACATAATGTAGATGGTGAAGAATGCCAACCAAGATCAATCCAAGCTATTCAACACGTTGCATAAATCTATAGTGTCACGCCAATTAATCTACTCTTCAACGCTCCTGTATTAATACTTCTCAGCTAGCAAAAGATGACCAGCTAAAATACTGCTCAGAATTTTAACGACCAAGATTTTAGCAACTTGACTAATGTTGTAAGATACAGCTTGCAATTCACTTTCACTTCCAGAGTAAAGAAATCTTGTTTTCGTTCCTCTGCAGCTTTCCAAACAAGAAAGAGACCATGCGAATAAGCAACCTGACCTAGAGTAAGCAAAGCTGTGGGTATTTTGACTTTTAATTAGGACTGTCAGAAGATCAAAAAACTCCTGACCAAATGCACCTCTCTGCAATAATGCATATCAGAATACCATGTCAAGTTGCACCTGTTTGGGTCTGCTAGATCACACAGCCAACTAGGGGAAATAAAACCTAACCTATTGAACAAGAGCAACAAGGTTTATCAATTTGTTTGTCAGAGAAAATAATATTGGACGCAAAGCATATAAGAAATAGCTAAAGGCATTATGGTTTCAATATGGAGGATCACCTTTGAAAAGTATTTTGTTTATCATTAACATCCTCCAGTGCATGTGTTGAATTACTCACATTTTATTTACCATCTGTAAAGAAAGCAAGATAAGCTAAGAAAGGAATGGAAAGTGTCTAAATATGAGACCTTTTTAATGGGAATAGTAGTTACATGACTACCAGTTAACATTAACCATCATGCAGAATTAGAATCAGTGTAGATGGAAGAATATCTACCATCTACACTAAAGAAATTTTATCAAGAAAGTCCTATATGATACAAAACTCCTGGATTAGGCAAAATTATCCTCAATGAGTGATGTGGCATACTGTGCACATAATCTTGATAAGACTACATACTACTGATCGGGTCACCAGCCTATCAATTATTCGTCATATATTATGGATGTATTGTCCATTCATTTATATAAGCCCACCAATCAGTGAAGGCCCTGTGATCCTCTGTTACTAATACTAATATATAGGTTGTAACTTGTAAGTACTTAATTTCCCCACAAATATTATTCTAGTCATTATGAAGAAATGGCTACCCAACTAATAAATGCTCGTTGGAGCACCTGTGTCAGTGTATTACACAACAGCCCAATAACACAGCGTACTGGGATATCTAAGAGCAAGGCTAACAGGACTGACATACTTAACAGTAACTATACATTGTGTAGCATTAGCTTATGTCAGAAACCCATTCGCTTCTATTGTGTTATTATAACTCTAACATGCCAAACATTTCCTTTCAATTAAGTGATTTCGTAAGACATTAAATTCATATTAGTGCACTCTGATGTCACTTTCAGTACATGAAACTTACGTATGCTCCCTCTATTTAGTGAAAAAATTATTCTGTCTGTATCACTTTCAGTTGACTGAGACTGCTTTTGTTAGATTTGGATTGTTTTGATCAAAATAGTCAAAACCTGAAGCCAAACAATTACATTGTTGACTCCACCGAAAAGTTCTATATTCCTTGGGACTAAAAACATACAGAAAATGAACCCAAAGGATATTCTTTATATCAATCTCTCTGTGAATTCAGAACCTTTTCTTCAAATTAACTAATTTGTGTGGACAGATAAGTGTCAAATAAGACCATAATTTGAACGGATTCAACAATGGTGAGAGACAATTCTAAACAAACACATACATGCATCAATAATTATCTCAAAAAAGGTCAGAGATCAATCAAATGCAAATGTCGAGTTATGATAATAAAGGATAGATAGTCACTGGATTAAAAACCAGTAAAGATATAAATAACTCGGCATCAATTATTGGAAGTTATTCATTCCCTTAGCAGTGGCACCAAAGAATTCAAGTACATAATTTCACTGCTAACAGGATGAACTACTTTGGCAGTGGAAGGATATTCTCATGGGGTATGCAGCATGGGCACGAATATGACATCGAACTTGTTAATGGAGGCAGTGGCACGGCAAGGACTAAAAGGTCTAGATGGGGGCCTCAAGACTAAAATTAAGGGTGTATAGTAAGTAAGGTAAGTTAAAACAATCTTGTGGTCTACAATCTTGTGGTTTATGACTGAGATTTTATGTTGTGGCCTTTGGCTCTAATGCTACAGACATTGTCATAAGCATATACAGATA
Source organism: Iris pallida (assembly GCA_029216955.1). Taxonomy (NCBI): domain Eukaryota; kingdom Viridiplantae; phylum Streptophyta; class Magnoliopsida; order Asparagales; family Iridaceae; genus Iris; species Iris pallida. The sequence continues at coordinate 7,338,846 of JANAVB010033616.1, forward strand.
AATTCAATCAAATAAGAAAGAAATAATAGTAGCAGGGATTTATTCTAACCATAAATCAAGAACGAATACAATATAATAAAAGCTTTAATTTTAAAAAAATAAGGATAAAATGGTCGGAAAATTCTTAGTAGAGGAAAACACTGAGATGGAAAGAGAAAAAAAAAACTGTCATAACAAACAAGGGAAGAGGGATAGAGAGACTTTTGCCAAAGTGATCACAATTGTCGAAGTATTTGAAGTCGGTCGTTAGGAACGGGATCCTTGGGCCTTGGCAAAGAGAAAAAAAAATGACTAATGAGAGAGAGGGAGAGTTATGTGAGAGGAAGACACAGAGAGAGAGATTATATGATTGCACATTGGCTGTGCACATTAATGCCGAAGATGGAGATGAGATTTGGTGGGCTAGAAGAAAATCAGAAGGAAAAGACTAATGTTCCTTTCCAATTCTCTATTATATGTATTAAATTATTAACATTATCAATAATTGTAAGTTATCAGGGCCGGACCAGATTGCAAATTCAAAAATAAATTGGCCTAGAGTCATATTTAAGTCAAAAGGCAGGAGTCGCTTAAGGCAGCTCAGCTACCTCCCGTGTCAACGC
>JANAVB010033616.1:7339460-7536960 GCA_029216955.1 Iris pallida
AATATCCGAATATTTTCGGATATTATCCATTGCGGATACGATTCAGATATTAAGGTATTCGAATCCGTTAATATCCGATCCAACTTTAAATTGCAAATTTCGGATATCGAATTCGGATATCGGATTCGGATATCCAAAATTTTATATATTAGTATAAGTATATGTAATATATATTATTAATAGAGAAGATTAAAGTATTTTATTCTCAACTAACTTTTACATAAAATAATTATATAATTTTTATATATAGTAATATAGTAATTACAATTACAACATAAGAAGAAATGACTCAAATATGTAGAGAAATGAATTTGGTTTTCGGATATTCGGATAATAACTAAATTTTTAATATTTTGGATTTCGGATATTCGGATACTAGCATCCGAATTTTTTAGCTATCGGATCGGATATTATCCGATATCCGTTAAACTAGACGGATACGAATTCGGAGTGTCAAAGAGATATCCGTTCGGATATCGGATCGGATTCGAATATTACAAAAAAAAATCGGATACGGATACGGATATTGTCCTGTCCGTACCGATAAGCATCCGTTGACCCCTATCCGAAGTTACTCCTGGGTTTGGAGATTTGTTCAAAAAGCCGGCCTGGTCCGTTTCTTTTCCATACTGGCCGTCCCAGCCCGAAACCGGACAACTCTAGGCCCAGCCCGATAAACATAGGGGTGCAACTCAAACGGGCTAAACCCAACCCGATTGGGTAAATCCGTTAATGGTTGGGTTGGATTAAGTACTCTTCATGTTCGAGTAAAAATATTTGAATCCGATCAAAAATCGGATATATATAGATATATATATATATATATATATATATATATATATATATATATATCATATATATATATATATATATATATATATATGGCGTGGATCAAAATTCTGCAGGGGAGCCCCCCTCCACCCAAAAGTCCCGCCCTGCTGCACCATCAGATTGGGGAGGGGGGGGGCGTGGACCTGTGCGCGTCTGCTAATCAAAACGGGTCGAAAGCGACAGAGCTCCGCAGACAGAACTCCCGATCTAGACATATATATATATATATATATATAGATATATATAATAATATATATATATATATATATATATATATAATATTGTAAAACAAAGAGAAGGAGATGGAGGAAATTATTTCTTCATTCACTTGTGTTGATCAACTTGACAAGAGCTCTTATATAGGCTTACAAATAAGCTTCTATCGATGACAATTAACATAGAATAATGCTAAAAGCCATAGGTTATGGATAACCAAATGACATAAGTTATAGCCACCAAATAATAATGGTAATTTATCCATATTTACAACACCCCCTTGGATATACACCATTAATTAGTTGGTGTATATGCGCTTTTGTTGCCTCATTAAAACCTTACTAGAAAAAAAAAACGCAGTAGGAAAAATCTTAGTTAAGGAAAAAGAGTACAACACCAAAACAAAAGTATTATGTACAAGTTATACTCCCCCTCGATACAATAGATCTGAAACAGCTAATTTGTCTGATGATTAAGTCGTCGCATGCCTATTCCGTGTACCAACTTCTGAAATGTGGACTTTGGAAGTGCCTTGGTGAACAAATCAGCTAAATTTTCACTTGATATTACTTGAACTTCGATCACTTCGTCCTTTGGAGCTGTGCATAAAACAATTTTGGTGGAAGGTGCTTCGTTCGATCTCCTTGATGAATCCCTCTCGGACTTGCGCAATGCAAGCTGCATTGTCTTCGAATATGTTGTAGGCTTATCTGTAACTGTGGGTAGTTGACAATTTACCCTTATATGATGAATGATCGATCGCAACCACACACTTTCTCTTGTTGCTTCATGTATGCAATTATTCTGCATGGTTAGAGGAAGTTGCCACTGAACCATGTTTTATTGATCGCCAAGATATCGTGCATGATTATTAATAAACATAACTGTTTGGGACAACCCTTATGAGGGTCAGAAAGATAACCAAAATCTGCATAACCAACTAGATGAGAGTTATTAGTGGAATTACAAGAATAAAATAATCCCATATCAGTTGTTCCATGAAGATATCTCATTATGTGTTTAACCTCCATTCCAATGTCTAAGTGTAGGTGCAGAACTAATCTAGATAATAAATTAACAGAGAAAGCAATGTCTGGTCTTGTGCATTGTGCTAGATATAGTAGTGCTCCAATAGCACTTAAATACGGCACTTCAGGACCAAGAACTTTTTCATCTTCTCCTTTTGGTCGAAATGGATCTTTATCCAAATCCAGACTCCGTAAACCATAGGTGTACTAAGTGGATGTGCTTTGTCCATTCTGAATCGTTTCAAAATTCTTTCGATATATCGGGATTGATGCACTAATATTCCACTAGAACTTCGTTCTATTTGCAACCGAGACAAGCTCTGTCTTTCCCAAGTCTTTCATTTCAAATTCTTTTTTCAAATAGTTTGCAGTTTTCTCTAATTCTGCAGGAGATCCGATCAGGTTTATATCATCCACGTATACTGCTACTATCGAAATCCATTCTCGGATTCTTAATGAAGACACATGGGCAAATTTGACTATTTTTATATCCTTCCTTAGTCAAATATATACTAAGACGATTATACCACATTCTTCCGGATTGTTTCAATCCATATAATGCTCGTCTAAGTTAATTGAGCACATGCCCTTTGACTTAGTCTCTGGCATTGTAAATCCTTCTGGAATTTTCATATAGATGTCAGTATCTAAGTCTCCATACAAATATGCAGTTACAACATCCATAAGTCTCATATCAAGATTTTCAGAAACTGCGAGACTAATTAGATATCTAAAAGTAATAACATCCATAACTGGAGAGTATGTCTCAACATAATCATTCCAGGTCTTTGAGAGAAACCTTGTGCTACAAGTCGGACTTTGTATCTTTCAACTTCGTTTCTCTCATTTCGTTTCTCACGACACCCATTTAAAACCAACAGGATTTATGCCATTTGGTGTTTCCACTATAGGTCCAAATACACCACATTTTGTAAAGATTTTAATTCTGCTTGAATAGCATCTTTCCACATTGGCCAATCTTTTCTTTGTCGACATTCATTTATACTACGTGGTTCATTTTCACAATCATCGTTGTCCTTTTGATTTCAGTAGCTACTGCTATAGCTAAATATGTCATCGATGACAAGTGCTTTTCTATTCACAATTCACCTGAACATGCATGGAATATCGAGATCTCTTCATTTTCAGGTACCTGTGCCTCTCTAGAGGCATCCATAGGCATTTCAGTGAATTGGAAACATGCACATCTTCATAATCTATTTTCGGAGCTCCAGCCACTATCGGGCTTTTATCAGGACAAGATGTTTCATTTATCCTCTTTCTAGGAGCACTATCCTTGGAACCTATAGGTCTACCACGCTTTTGACGTAGTAGTATATTCATTTGCGCCTTGTTTAGATTTTGTTCAACATGAACATTAATTCTGGCTGGCACATTTCTAGCTGGCACTGATCTAGTTACCTTTGCGGCATCATTAAATGCATCAGGTAATTGATTTGCAATTTCTTGCAAATGTATCATTCTCCTTGTCTCATAATCACATTGTGGAGTTCTTGGATCTTGATGAGATAGAGTAGGCGTATTCCATGTCAATTCACGTCGTTCATTAGCAATGGATTGTTCTGTATGAACAATTGTTGCTTACCTCCCCCTAACGGCGGGAAGACTCTCTCATCAAATTGACAATCTTCAAATCTTGCAGTAAAGACATCACCAGTCATTGGTTCCAAATACCTTATTATGGAGGAAGATTCAAAACCAATGTATATTCCCAAACGTCGTTGGGGACCCATTTTAGTTCGTTTGGGAGGTGGAATTGGGACATATACTGCACATCCAAATTTTCTCAAATGTGAAATGTTGGGTTGTCTACCACTAAAGTTGTATGGGTGAAAAATATGGTAGGCAGTTGGTCTAAATCTAACTAGAGATGCAGCATGTAAAATAGCATGTCCCCAAGCCTCAATTGGCAGATTAGATTGCATTAGTAGAGGTCTAGCTATAAGTTGGAGATGTTTAAAAATGACTCAGCTAACCCATTTTGTGTGTGCACATGGGAAACAAGATGTTCTACCTCAATCCCTAATGATGTACAATAATCATCAAATACTTGTGAGGTAAATTCAGCGGCATTATCAAGTCTAATGACTTAATCGAGTTATAAGGAAACTGAGATCTAAGTTTAATAATTTGGGCCAAAAGACGAGAAAATGCAAGATTTCTAGTAGACAATAAACAAACATGTGACCACCTAGTAGATGCATATGAGTACCATAAATATCTAAAGGACCACTAGCAGGATGAATAGGACCACAAATGTCTCCTTGTATTCTTGCAAGAACTCGGAGACTCATTCTTAACTTTTAAGAAAGATGGTCTAGTTATAAACTTTCCGTGAACATGGAACACATAGGTGATTCTTTGGTAAAAAGATCGTGATTTTTCAATAAGTGTCCGCAAGAATTATTAATGATCCTCTTGAACATAGTTTGTCCCGGGTGACCTAAACGGTCATGCCAAATGGTACATAAGATAGGATCATTGACTTTATGTTTGCCACATTCATATGTGATTCAAATACCAATGGTGGTGTAATACAAACCCACCGAGAGACAAGAGAATTCTTCTAATGTGAGCTTTTTGCTCCAAACATTAGATGTGATACATAGTGTCTCTTTATTGTTATTATTTCGAGTTTCAATATGATATCCATTTTTGCGTATATCCTTGAAACTTAGCAAATTTCTTTTGGAATTGCTTGAATATAACGCATTTTGCAAATGGATTTGAGTGCCATTAGGTAACATAATGTGTGCTCTTCCAAAACCCTCAATTATATGGGCTGGTCCAGCTATTGTTGATACTTTATGCATGTCAATACTAAATTGAGAAAAAACTTTTGATTCTTCAAAATCGTATGTGTTGTAGCACTATCTACCAAACACATATCCAAGTCATTTTTCTTCCTTCGTATATCCATTCCTTCAATATGAAAAAAAAAATTATGAACATATACTCAACTACACAATATAATAAAAGTAATTAAGCATACCAAACGATAACATCATATTGTAGAGATGCAACTTTCAAATACATAACAAAGTAATGACATATTCTTCAACAAACTCTCATGGCCTAGATAATCCATGATAGTAACTAAAAACAAAAAACATGACTTCAATGTAAAAAGTTCATAATACTTGAAGTAAAACATATGTCGACGAGTGCTCATTCAATGGAAGGTGGATTCGCCAGCATTTCTTCAAACTGTTCATTGGTAATCTGATTCCATTTTGATCCTCAAAAAAATCGAAACAATTCATTGAGTGATGTCAGTGGCTGGTCATTGTCCCAATATGATGTCATATTTGCTTCCATTTTCTTCGATTTTTGAATTTGTCAACCTCTGTTGATTAGTCCGATATTGCTTAAACCAATGTCCATTTTTGCCACATTTATGACAAGCAGTACTACCATTATTTGGTTTATATTGAGGATTTGAATTCCCTTTGTTAGAGGGTGCTGTCCATTGTTCCATTTGGTTTTGTGAACCACTATTTTCACCTTTGTTATAAGGCTGATAACCATGACCATACCTCCAGCCATAACTTTTTCCTCTTCCGTCCTCTTCCACGTCCTCTACCACGACCTCTGGCAACCCCAAAATTTGCATTTGCTTCAGGAATTGCCATTGACCCAGTTGGTCTAGAGTTGTGGTTTTTCATGAGAACATTGCTATTGCTTCTGCTACAAGGAGACAAGTCACCAGTTCAGAATATTTTGTGAAATGTCTTTCACGATATTGTTCCTGCAAAAGCCCATTACTTGCATGAAAAGTGGAAAGGATTTTCTCAAGCATTTGAGCCTCTGTTACTTTTTCTCCGCACAACCTAAGGCGAAAAACAATATTAAACAGAGCAGAATTTTATGCTTTAACAGTTTTATAGTCTTGGTATCTCAGGTTCAACCATTCACTTTGAGCAATTAGAAGGATTATCATCCTTTGATGGTCAAATCTATCCTTTAGAGATGTCCACAAACTCAATGGATCATCCTCACATAGATATTCTGACTTTAGATCATCATGGATATGATGTCGTAGGAAAATCAAAGCCATAGCCTTGGCTTTAGAAGATTCTTTATTTCCTTCTTAATAGTACCATCAAGCTTGTTGGACTGCAAGTGCAACTTCGCATCCAATTGCCATGATAAGTAATTGTCTCCGCTTACATCAAGAGCCTTGAATTCAATCTTTGCAAAACTAACATCTATATAGCAGAAATAATTATATTAGAGATAAATTAATTTAAATAGTAAAATTGACAAGTGCTTCAATATTACAAATTTTCACATATGCCACAATGTGATTAAAAGCTATCAAAAATATTATGTCATATATTTATCACATATACAACAATGTGAACATTATATAATAATCTTTTGGTCCTCATGGTTTGTATTTTGGATACTTTTTCATAATACGGTTCACATATACAACAATGTGAATTGGTACCTTGTAAAAAAAAAAAAAAATGGAAATATCAATTTCATATAGTCTAATTTCATATAGTCTAATTTAATGCTCAAAATAATAATGGGTTTACAGACAATTGCATTTAGCAACGATGAAAGAAAGATCCATCATCCTTATCCCACAAGTTGTATTGCTACATCCTCCATTAAACTTGTGTATGAAAGCAAATAATGCTTCTGGAAGGAAGAAAAAGATAGAAAGTGAGGGAGCAATTTCTAAATAGACTATTTATCATGGCTTCATCAAAACCCTATCAATTTGTTACGGGATGTGAGTTTGCTCTGATTTATGCATCTGATTCGTGAATCCATTGTATAAAAAGGCTTCTTTATGAATCTTGTGACTGAATTCTATTATATTATTTTTTTTAAAATGAAAGACCAAAGTATATTCCTTTCCTTTCTTCCCGTGAACCAAAGGATGTTGAAAATTTTAGAACGTACATGGGTTATAATTTTCCAAAAAGGCATACTAATAATAATACACTAGAAAACAAGTAGATATAAAGCTAATGAAACATGCATAAAGAATATGTAGATACATACATCATGAATTGAAATTTTGTTTATCTCATATAAAATATTAAAAGAACAGTTGGTACTTAAGATTACTAAAATATGTATCTATGTATGCAAAAACTAAACTCACCTTAAGTTTACTAAATATGTACCTATATGCAAGACTAAACTCACCTTAGAGAATCGTGCTGATAACGTATTGTAAAACAAAAGAGGAGATGGAGGAAATTATTTCTTCATTCACTTGTGTTGATCACTTGACAAGAGCCTCTTATATAGGCTTACAAATAAGCTTACTATCATGATGACAATTAAATAGAATAATGCTAAAAGTCATAGGTTATGGATAACCAAAAGGCATAAGTTATAGCCACCAAATAATAATGATAATTTATCCATATTTACAACAATATATATATATATATATATATATATATATATATATATATATATCTTAAATAAAGTCCCTCGTAAGCCATTTGATTTATGTTTAATATTAATCTTGTTTAAAATTATTTCAAATATCATATTAGAGCCTATAAACCAGATGGACCCAACCCAACCCGAGGAACCTGAGTTCCTTTTTATTCCTTGGAGCTCGGTCTTGAACTTCATATGTTCAACCCGAGGTCGGATTGGACTTAAACTACGCTTATGATTCAGGTTGAACTCGGATTGAACTCTAGTCCGACCCAACCGCCCGAGTTGCACCCCTAGATAGACCTATAATAATAATATGACTAACATAACAGGATAAAGGAAAAGAAATAAATATTAACCTCCCCCCCCCCCACCATTTCATGAGTATTATAAAGACTGCCTCTATTCCGAAAATAATTACCTCCTTTATAAATTTTATAAAACATCGAGGTGGTTAGTTAATAAATTTTTATAGAAAATATAAACTATAGAGTGGTCCGTGTAATTAGTTTCAAAAGAGAGAGTAATAAGTGTAAATCATAGGAGTAGCTAACGCAATTTGCCCAAACAAGAGTACATGCTGTGAGAAAGGTATTGACATGACACAAGCATTCCCAATACACTAGGTCACGTCAAGATCAGTAGTAATAATTGTATCGCTACGCAAACAAAACATAGGCCAGTTGACATGACCAATCCATTAAAATTCCCATGGGATCTCAGATTCCAGAACACTGGTGGGCAACAAAGTTCCTTAGCCTCGAGCCTTAGAATCCTGCATGAGGCACACAACTAATACGAAAAAACTTGACATAATGTAGATGGTGAAGAATGCCAACCAAGATCAATCCAAGCTATTCAACACGTTGCATAAATCTATAGTGTCACGCCAATTAATCTACTCTTCAACGCTCCTGTATTAATACTTCTCAGCTAGCAAAAGATGACCAGCTAAAATACTGCTCAGAATTTTAACGACCAAGATTTTAGCAACTTGACTAATGTTGTAAGATACAGCTTGCAATTCACTTTCACTTCCAGAGTAAAGAAATCTTGTTTTCGTTCCTCTGCAGCTTTCCAAACAAGAAAGAGACCATGCGAATAAGCAACCTGACCTAGAGTAAGCAAAGCTGTGGGTATTTTGACTTTTATTAGGACTGTCAGAAGATCAAAAAACTCCTGACCAAATGCACCTCTCTGCAATAATGCATATCAGAATACCATGTCAAGTTGCACCTGTTTGGGTCTGCTAGATCACACAGCCAACTAGGGGAAATAAAACCTAACCTATTGAACAAGAGCAACAAGGTTTATCAATTTGTTTGTCAGAAAAATATTGGACGCAAAGCATATAAGAAATAGCTAAAGGCATTATGGTTTCAATATGGAGGATCACCTTTGAAAAGTATTTTGTTTATCATTAACATCCTCCAGTGCATGTGTTGAATTACTCACATTTTATTTACCATCTGTAAAGAAAGCAAGATAAGCTAAGAAAGGAATGGAAAGTGTCTAAATATGAGACCTTTTTAATGGGAATAGTAGTTACATGACTACCAGTTAACATTAACCATCATGCAGAATTAGAATCAGTGTAGATGGAAGAATATCTACCATCTACACTAAAGAAATTTTATCAAGAAAGTCCTATATGATACAAAACTCCTGGATTAGGCAAAATTATCCTCAAATGAGTGATGTGGCATACTGTGCACATAATCTTGATAAGACTACATACTACTGATCGGGTCACCAGCCTATCAATTATTCGTCATATATTATGGATGTATTGTCCATTCATTTATATAAGCCCACCAATCAGTGAAGGCCCTGTGATCCTCTGTTACTAATACTAATATATAGGTTGTAACTTGTAAGTACTTAATTTCCCCACAATATATTCTAGTCATTATGAAGAAATGGCTACCCAACTAATAAATGCTCGTTGGAGCACCTGTGTCAGTGTATTACACAACAGCCCAATAACACAGCGTACTGGGATATCTAAGAGCAAGGCTAACAGGACTGACATACTTAACAGTAACTATACATTGTGTAGCATTAGCTTATGTCAGAAACCCATTCGCTTCTATTGTGTTATTATAACTCTAACATGCCAAACATTTCCTTTCAATTAAGTGATTTCGTAAGACATTAAATTCATATTAGTGCACTCTGATGTCACTTTCAGTACATGAAACTTACGTATGCTCCCTCTATTTAGTGAAAAAATTATTCTGTCTGTATCACTTTCAGTTGACTGAGACTGCTTTGTTATTTGGATTGTTTTGATCAAAATAGTCAAAACCTGAAGCCAAACAATTACATTGTTGACTCCACCGAAAAGTTCTATATCCTTGGGACTAAAAACATACAGAAAATGAACCCAAAGGATATTCTTTATATCAATCTCTCTGTGAATTCAGAACCTTTTCTTCAAATTAACTAATTTGTGTGGACAGATAAGTGTCAAATAAGACCATAATTTGAACGGATTCAACAATGGTGAGAGACAATTCTAAACAAACACATACATGCATCAATAATTATCTCAAAAAAGGTCAGAGATCAATCAAATGCAAATGTCGAGTTATGATAATAAAGATAGATAGTCACTGGATTAAAAACCAGTAAAGATATAATAACTCGGCATCAATTATTGGAAGTTATTCATTCCCTTAGCAGTGGCACCAAAGAATTCAAGTACATAATTTCACTGCTAACAGGATGAACTACTTTGGCAGTGGAAGGATATTCTCATGGGGTATGCAGCATGGCACGAATATGACATCGAACTTGTTAATGGAGGCAGTGGCACGGCAAGGACTAAAAGGTCTAGATGGGGGCCTCAAGACTAAAATTAAGGGTGTATAGTAAGTAAGGTAAGTTAAAATCTTGTGGTCTACAATCTTGTGGTTTATGACTGAGATTTTATGTTGTGGCCTTTGGCTCTAATGCTACAGACATTGTCATAAGCATATACAGATAAATTCAATCAAATAAGAAAGAAATAATAGTAGCAGGGATTTATTCTAACCATAAATCAAGAACGAATACAATATAATAAAAGCTTTAATTTTAAAAAATAAGGATAAAATGGTCGGAAAATTCTTAGTAGAGGAAAACACTGAGATGGAAAGAGAAAAAAAAACTGTCAAACAAACAAGGGAAGAGGGATAGAGAGACTTTTGCCAAAGTGATCAACAATTGTCGAAGTATTTGAAGTCGGTCGTTAGGAACGGGATCCTTGGGCCTTGGCAAAGAGAAAAAAAAATGACTAATGAGAGAGAGGGAGAGTTATGTGAGAGGAAGACACAGAGAGAGAGATTATATGATTGCACATTGGCTGTGCACATTAATGCCGAAGATGGAGATGAGATTTGGTGGGCTAGAAGAAAATCAGAAGGAAAAGACTAATGTTCCTTTCCAATTCTCTATTATATGTATTAAATTATTAACATTATCAATAATTGTAAGTTATCAGGGCCGGACCAGATTGCAAATTCAAAAAAAATTGGCCTAGTCATATTTAAGTCAAAAGGCAGGAGTCGCTTAAGGCAGCTCAGCTACCTCCCGTGTCAACGCGTACAACTCAGGAGGACTCTCCACCTAAATACTAGTTGCCTAGGCGCAAGAGCATCCGAAGCAAGAGCATCGGAAACACCTAGACGGTTGCTCAAGGCATTGACGCGGACGCCTATCAAAACAATGTGACACAAACAATACAAATATGGCAAGAGGGACATGACACCAATTTTGGAATATCTATGCGTGTCTGATACGGGACAACACAATTTTTGAAGTGTGCGCGTTCCTAGCTTATGACCATGGGTAAAGAAAATGAGAAACAAGAAAAAGAAAAGGACAAGGAATGAACACCTATTGGAGACAACTACAGGATAAACATTAATATGGACACAACTTATGAGATTAGGGTCAAATCTAGAACCCACATAAGGCCACTGCCATAACTACAGCCTCAACCAGGCCAGAATTTTCCATACTAGAGTCAAACTTGTTTAACTTCCACGCTGTGTCACCTGGATGTATATTAAGTGTTACCTACCGTATTTAGAAGCTATAATAATGAATTGCAGCCAACTTTGATTGTCGGTAATATTGAAGTGTTATTCAGAAGCTATAATAATGAATTGCAGCCAACTTTGATTGTCGGTAATTTTTAATGTCCGATGATGGACTCTGTGCACGCTGTATTACACATCTTTTGGACCCATTGTCCCAAACTCCCATCATTATTATAAATGGAAGAAGTAATACAACCCCATGGCTCAATTTACTGATCTTATGTCACCCAGCCAAGGTCTTATACCTCTCCTCAGTAGCCACAAGAGTCACAAGAGTTCAGTAGTGGTAACAGTTATTCTTTTACTTGAGGCCTTTTTCCCCTGTGAGAATTCTGATAATTTATGAATGAATCTGTGATGTAAAATTAATTTAGTACAACAATTCTCTTACCTAGTATAATTAACCAGATGTTCAGAAACATAACGGGTCTGTTGTAAAAGTACAGGGAACAGAGAGCCCAGACTTTGGCTCATGCAGCGCCAAAACCTGGTGGGCATTTCTGGGATGTGCAAGAGCTAGGGTTTGCCTTGTTGCCCCACACAGGAACAAGAGCTAGGGTTTGCCTGGTCGCCCCACATAGGCCTGCTTAAGCGGTATATGCAGCCCTCCTAGTCCATTAACTAGACTAGTCTAGTTTTGGGTGTTTGTATCAGATGATTAAAAGGCCAAACTAAAACTAAGGCTCTGTTTGGTAGGATGGATGAAAAAGTGGAAAGAAGGAAAAAAAAAAAAAGAGAGATATTTTCCTTCCCTATGGAAAGGGAAGATCATTTCCTTCCTTTGGGCGTGTTTGGTAGGAGAGAAAATTGGAAGGAAAAGGAGGAATTATTTTTCCCTTCCAACCAAAAAAATTCAATCCATCCAAAAGTGGGAGAAAAGGTGTTTTAGTTGAGGATAAAATTGGTAAAACCTATATTTTTTTTTACTTTCTTTTCTTTCTCTTTAAGTACCAAACAAAGGAGAGTGTATCTCTTCTCTTTTCCATCATTCCAACCAAACACAGAGAAAGGAAATGATCTTTCTTTTCATAGGCAAGGAAAATACATCCTACTCTTTTTTTTTCCTTTCTTTCACTTTTCCATCCTTTCTACCAAACAAAGTCCGGGATGAAAAAAATAATAGATACACTCTCCCTTGTTTGGTATGGAAAGAGAAGTGAAAGAAAAGAAAGTAAAAGATATAGGTTTTACCAATTTTATCCCCCAACTAAAACAGATATTACCATTTGACTTCATTAATAATTTTTAAACAATGCAATTCATATGGAGGTATAATTGTTAATTAATATAAGTCTCCACTTTTCCTTCTACTTCTACTTCGGGAGGATTGAATTTCTTTGGTTGGGAGGGAAAAGTAATTCCTCCACTTTTTCTTACTTCCACTTTTTCTTCCATACCAAACAACAGAAAATGAATCATTCCCTTCACTTTTTGCTTCTCCATTTTTCTTCCTCCCACTTTTCTCTCCTACCAAACACACCCTAAACAATAAACCCTCCCATCCCAATATTCAATATTTTTCTCTACACCTCCAGCGGAGTAGCTGCAGCAACTCTTACGGCAGCAGTAACAGCCACCGGCAAACGAAGGCAATCTCTCTTGCAGCAGAGATCTCCAATTAGGACTGTATTTTGGTTTTGTAATCAGACTTCTTTCCTTCTAATAATCAGTCTTCTCCCTCTGTTTTCCTCTCCCTTATTTCTAGTTTAAGATTAAACTACAATGACAAGCTCAAATTAGTTTATACCAACAAAGCATGTAATCAGACTCATTAAACTGTGTGTTCTGTTGTCAATGAATATTATAGAGGAAATGTTTCCAAGCTAGAAGATCAAAACTAAACAAGACTAAATGTTAAAAAAAACAGTACAAGGACGTATTTCCTATAGGTTCATTATATGAGTAGAATGTTGTTGAAATTACAGCAGATTTATTGTTAACACTAGTTAATGTTGTTGAAATTGTAGCAGTGTTTTGTTCATAATAATCATAAGGTATTTAAATATTCTCTTATTTAATTATTATTAAAATTCATAAAACGTTCAATTCCATCTAGTTAGGATGCCCTAGGTACTAGTCCCACTCCCGAACGTCCTAGCTGCCGCTTCTTACAATGTTCGATAAATGGTAACAAAACACAGGTTAAGAATCAGATTTTTTTAGGGATCAAAATTTGACATTTTAATTTGAAACACAATATCATTACTCATGAAATTTTAGGTGTTAAAAACACATTTAAAATGCGTTGTGCGCGTGTAGATGTACCCCAAAAAATCCAATCATTACAGCATAATTGACAAACTACCTCATTTTTTTTATATAAAAATATTTTTTCAAGGTCTTAATCAGCAAGATATGGATTTTTCGAAATGCAAGACACACTAGCAGTTTATTACAAGATAATTCATGCAATGTGTTTATATAAGTCTATAATACCATGACTTAGTAAGTTCAACATCTCTATACAGTTCAAAAGCTTATACAAAGAGCTTACTTTGTGTATCCTTTCAAAAGATAAAAAATTGCAAGAGTTCCCTTGTGTATCCAATAATAGTTTAAGCATTGATATTAACCATATTGGTAATCATCACAAGTGAGATGATTCAATCTGCATATGCAGTAAATCTCTTCTATTGATCATCAATACAAATTTCTTAACGCACTATATTTTAACATCCTAAAGCATCTCCGATGGACAAGTAGTCTATTAGATATAATACAGCATAGTGAGAAGAGAAACAGTGAGCAATTATGTAAAAAAGAACAATAACAGTAATTGTCGTAACCAAGCCTCAAGCTTGACACTATTGCCGCATCTTTACAAACATATTGTGCATGCCAAACTTCATATAACTAAGTAGCCTCCCAAGTAACCTCTTCGCAATAGTATAAAACCTCCGGACCAATTCTATAGTCTTACCTATTAGCTAATACTAAAAAAGATGACTTCCCCTGGATGTCTTTAAACAACCATAACACATAATTTTGGATGTAACGAACCATAAAAGTCCTAGAATTTTAAATTGAAAATAATACAAGGACATAAATCCAAATCACATTACATATCAAACAGATGCCGACTTTAGAGCCCAGGTATTGTGTTCAAGACATTACTACTGACCATAAAATCAAAACGAAACAAGACTGACTAGTTCAAAGCAAACAGAAAAAAAAAGGGTTAGAAGTAGACCTGATTCATTCATGCTTCTCCTCTTTTTCTCTATTCCACTGCTCTATCCTAGCCCTCCTCTCCTCACTTCCATCTCTGACAGGGCTCCTCGCTCTCCTCGGGCTTCCATGTTGCCGCCTGCCACCATTGCCATCATATCTCCCATGCCTATCCCCTCCCACATTACCATCATATTTCCCATGCCTATCCCCACCCCTCCTTCCCCTCCCATGGTAGTCTCCATTGTCCCTATGATCCCTCCGGCGTGGGCTCCGGCTTCTGCTTCTGCTTCGGTGTCCTTGAAATCTCCGATATCTGCCAAAGAGTTTCCTCCGTAGCTCCCTCCCAATTTGCTTTACATGCATAAAATTGCAATAACCTCCACGGTTGCAACTATCCTCTTCGAACTGCCGGCAAGTTGCCTCTCTAAAGTCGGTAACTGGAGAAAAATCTGCAATTATTGGACGTCCAGAATAGAACCGACCTTGTAAGGCATGGAGAGCAGCAGCTGCTTGGTCCTCCTCCTTGAATTGTGCATAGACATTCCCAACCATGTGATCTGCAAGATTATCACATATGTTAAGCGTCTCAATTTCTCCAAACTTGCTGAGCTCTTCAAACAGATCTTCAAAGAAGTCCTCAAAATGCTCTTGGATCTTCTGAGGATCAATGGTCTGGCCTTGCGGATCAAGGCCTGGGGTGATCGAGTCAGGACGCTGGTACATATTGGACAGTAGGAGAGTGGGGGAGATTGTGGGGCGGTTGTGGAGCCTGGAGCATCGGTCCCCATGGCGACATGCACCAATTTTAAAGTAAAATGGGCAGTTTACCCTGTCTTTCTCAGTACCAAATATTGATGCCAGGTGCTCTGCCATCTAATAGCTTCCTTTTCTGATTCCTATACAATTAGATAGGTAAAAGTACGAATTAACCTAACTTTTCGTTTATAGGTTTCTGGAAGCAATATAAAAAATAATAGCTAATAAAATATTTAACTTAATAGAAAAGCAAGAGTAATATGGATTGCACAAATAAGAATTTTCGTATTAGGATCTCAAAAAAGTGTAAAAAGAGGATCAATGGTAGAAGTTACTCCAAATCCCAAGATTCTTCTAGAAATCCAACCTGCACTTCTAGAAGAAAGGGTTTTGCCAACTTAAATAATGGTTGAAGATTAAAAAAAAAGGCAACCGGATTGCAGTATTACGATAGAACTGAATAAATTGAAGTGTATAGCAATTTCATTTCAGAACTTATTCCAATTTCTAAGTTTAATAGATGTTCCAGAACGCATCAAAAAATCCATTTTTTACAATGAAAAAGCACACACAAAAGGGGTCAGAAACAATCAATAAATTCCAAATTGATGATGATGAAATAAGAAAGTAGACATGACAACCAGAAACACTGTAAAATAATATAAGATGACAAGTCTACAGAAAACTGAAGTCATATCCAAACTGACAAGAACCTGCCTTCGTAGGGTTTTGGAAACAACAACAAAAAAAAGAAACATAACAAATGACAAGAATTGATCAAATGAAAGCAATGTCAACATATTGGCTGCACATCTTACATCTACTCTAGAACTTATCTACATTCTAGGTTTTGTTACTTCTTAGAAGAAGCATGAGCCAAACTAAGGATTATGGTAGATGTCAACCCAAGTGATGGATAAATAAGAAAAGTAGTTATCTTAAATTGATCGAATTGTAGTAGACGAAACACAGTTCTCTGATCCATGGAGATCAAATAATGAGGGGATTAGATTCAAATTCAAAATGCCAGTTCTCTGATCCATGGAAATCCCACCAGCAAGAAAGGTGGCTACTGTTAGTGTAAAAAGGTGAAAATGGGTGAAAATCGAGTACAAAATCCTAAGGAAAATTTGGATTTGAGATTGAATCCAATCAAAACAAGGAGATAAATCAACAAATAATTATCAGAAACCATCAGCTTTTGAAGGGTGCTCGTAGCAATACGAAAAAGAAAGTTGAAAAAACGTAGGAAACGGCATTTTTAACTGATGGTTGATTCCAAGTTTGATTCCTAGAGGGTAGGCATTGCAAATTCCTAAAATACACTGGACATGTTCAGATATAAATCAATCTCATGTTTACTTCATAACCCCCTGTTCCTAAAATATTCCAAATATTACTTCCAAACAAGCTTTTGGTTGGAATTTAAAAATTCGCAAACAAAAGAGATCCAGGTGGAGTTTATTCTTTTAACAAAACTTTATGGAAAGAGGGCTTGACATCGACAGAGCTTTAACATAACATTCATGTTGTGTTCTTGGCAATACGGAGATGTACATTAACCAAGTGTAGAAGAAAAAAAGTGACAGAAATAAGAAAATTTATGGATTTTATATCACAAATTTAAGATAGAAATGAGCAAATTATTAATTTTCTTAATTTCAAAACCTAGAAAACTAGTAGACATTAAGTTAATTAGAGTAATAAATGGAGTGGATACATTGTAGATAAATATATAACTATAATGCCATTTGTTTTCTCATAGTGAACAGAGAGAGAGACTATACTGCTTTCAAAGAAGAAAAATATATGAACTAGGATGCACAGGCACTCAAAAATATGATGTAGTGTCCATATCGCATCATGTAGTAGTAGGCCTAAACAAACATGGATTGAAGTTTAAAAGAAAGATGGTTTTTTTTAGTGGTATAGGCAGAGCCCCAAAATCTTGGGATAAATGCCTTGTTGTTACTGTTGTCTCTGTCACATCGTGTCCTACACGTATCATATATGATGCAAACTCCAAAACGCACTAAGACATGCCAAATTGATGTTGTATCAGTGTCCATAATATGTTGTGTAATACTCATGTCCATGCAACATGATTTGAATATCACACAAACGGTTAAACCCGTGTCTATATTTGATAAGCATATACAAATTCATATTGAATACAAATTGGGCTTGGATAAAACTAAATTATACGAAAACTTCACAAAGTATGTTTAGTTACAACATATAGTTTTAAAGGGTTCACGTATTGGATAATACTCAGATATAATACTCAGATAATTTGAAGTTAGTATATAAACCAAAATCTTGTGACTTTCAAATGGACAGATATCCATGATCCCATATCTGTAAAATTAGAACCTAGAATTGAATCGGGTTATTTGTTGTTTACACACCTATAATTGAGTTCAAATTGGGGATTCTCAACCCAAATGTCTGGTAGAGCTCATCACACTTCAGAATTTCTAGAATGGCTTCAAAAGCATTAAACAAACTGGAGACACTAGTCAATCGCAACTAGAACGTGTAAAGAATCATAGATCATGTATCCCAATATTAGAATGGAACATATAAATTTATAAGATTTTGGAATACATTGCAAAAGAAGAAACCTGAAACAGTCCGTAGGTGCAATAATTGAAAATATATCTTAATACCAAATTTCTGCTGAAGTCAATCAAAATCTGAACTTCCAAAGAGCTCAAAAGTAAAAACAGTCAAGTGAAACTTTAATAGCTGCACGTAAATAAAAACAGCATGCAAGCTAAGAGAGCTTGTTAGTTACTAATATCAATCAATCGATCTGGAGTTGAAATGCAGGCATAGCTTTCTGAACTCAACCTCGTCATAGAATTTCATAATTCCATGATATGTGATTCTTTCCTGCTTTATCTGTGTCAACTACTGCAATGATCTACAAATCAGATAACAATGACTAAAGGTAATTAATTATTATGAATCAGCATAACTTTTGTAGTTTCGTACACCTGTGACCTGCAATATATCACTACAATGTTGTGACCTGCAATATATCACCAGAATGTTGGAAGTACCCTGTTATTCTTTTGACAGAATATAAACCCTTCTGGAGGGTTTCAAAGAAAAGCAGAGGAAGAAAACAGTGTAGTCAAAGGTGCGCCCAAGGCACGCCTCGCACTTCACCAGACGAGGCGCCTTTCTCCCGGCACGCATCACAGCAAGGCGCCAACAAGTAAAGGCGCACCTGTATTTTATCTTTATTTTGGCTCTATGGGCTCACTTGGCAGAAAATGATGTGATGTGAGAATTGGTGGTGATGATGGTTATGATAATTTGATGGAATTTGATAAAGATGAATCATGAATGATTGGTTCTGCTTTCATTTTACTAGTAAAACCACGTGCACGCACTTAAAATAATTTTTCTTTTTATAATCTTATCAAAATATTATTTAAATTTAAATTAAGATTTGTTTTATATATATTTATATTTTAATTAAAATTTATAGAAATTTAATTTAAATTCAATTTAAATTTACTTATAATTTGTTATGGATATATGTGAATAAAAGAGATGGTATTCGGTTATGTGGAAGGAAAAAAAAAGGGTATTCGGTTGTGCGTAAGAAAATGAGAGAGAGTTCAACTTTTATCTTCCGTAATTTCTAAAAAAATAAAATGGTCCATGATATACATACGGCTTAGATGGCTCAATCTTGAGCCGTTTTGAAGTCCCCTTATATAGTGGAAGATTTGTGTTCCTCTTATTTTGTTACTTCTGGTTAGAGAACACAAATTATTGTTAGTTCTGTTGACTGATATTACTACACTGCTAGTTCACTTGGTTATGTTTTAACATATTTTTGTTGGTCTTAATATGTTATTTGGTTTTATTTCTTACATTACTATTTTATTTATTTATGTATATTTTTGTTCTTTTTTTATTTTTGAGCGCCGCTTTGCTTGCGCGTGCGCATTATGTACGCCTTGGACCTCGAACGATGTTGACCATTTGCATCTTGAGTAGGGGTGAGCGTCGGTATAATCGGTTGGTATTTTGTCGATTTTTTCGGTATTTTTTAAAATCGGTATTTGAAAAATCAATACCAATATTATACCATTTAGAATCGATTTTTTCGGTTTCGGTTAAATCGGTATTCGGTCGATTTTTGTTCGGTATCGGTATTTTACCAATTAATATTTGATCAATTAACACACTTAATATTGTAGAACCTCTTAACCTATAATATATATTTTTTACTTGTTTTGGAAGCATTAATTTTAAAGCTAAGCCTCTACCAACCAAACAATTAATCAAAATTATTAGAACAATATGTAACAAGTCGCAAACACCTAAAAATGAGCTTAAAATATCAAACGCGGTCACTAAATTTAATCTTTAGTATAAATTTAAGTAACCAAAATTTACTTCAAAATTCTATGATAACACAAAAACATAAGCTCAAAAGATCAAAAACTCAATTCTTAGCATTCTTAACATAAATTCAAGTCCACTAAAATCCATTCCAAGTTCTAGGAAACCAACCAAAACAAAGATAAAAATGAAAACGAGTAGCGTAAAATTAATCATGAACAACATTAAAAAATGTGTGCGTGTGTGTGTGTGTGAATCGGTTCGGTTCGGTATTTTCGGTATGGTATTACACTCAAACCGTTACCATTACCATTATACCGTAATTTAGTCGGTTCGGCAATTCGGTATCGGTACATAATTTCGGTTCGGTTTTTCGAAATATTTTTAATGGTATTCGGTCGGTTTTTCGGTATCGGTCGGTATTTGCTCACCCCTAATCTTGAGTGCGCCTTTAACTACCTTGGAGGAAAATATGCACCTAGTTTCCAAATTAACTAACAATAAAAATAGGGTTTTCAAAACCCCACTTTTTACCAGACAAAACGCACAAGGGTAAGAAAGAAGAATTCCTAAACCAGACTGGAGCTTCAAGTTTTACTAACCGAGAGAGAGGAGACCTTGCCAGAAACTCAGCTATACGATGTTTTTTGGTATAACTTAAATGTTTAACCCTCAACCCCCAAAACAATTATATACTTTTGGTGTAGTGGCAGGATCTTTAACATGGTATCAGAGTAAGTCATCTTCAAATCTCACATGGCTCCAGTTTTAATCGAATTTTAAAAGGATTTGGTTGATGTGTGAATCCAGCTCTCAACCCACAAAATGGTGGGCATTTAAACCTGTGGGGGCATGTTGGATCAATTTAAACATTTAACCATCAATCCTCACTAGAGTTTTGGCTAGTCCAAGGTCACGGTATTCGATGAATCAATGCATGACAACTGAAAATCCTGGTTTTTTAAAAGCAAGAACTGTGAAAAACTTTTAGGCTAGAACTGGATTTGCACAGGGAATGACAATAATTGTTAACCTTTTCCTCATGTATCTCCATTTCTACTTTTATATCCAAATGACATTTTCAAACAACCTTTTTCATAAAATATTTAAGGAAAATTTTTCTAAAAGATAGACCAAAAACCAAAGTGGGGATTCTGGACTTCCATTGTCAGTTAAAGCTAATCAGACCTCAGATATAAAAGCCTAAAGTATTCTGGTTAACCTGGCCCAATACTGAAAGCCCTAAATCCTGCGTCCAAAACTTCCATATTACAATCAAAATGATTGAAAGATGCCAGTAATCCAACATTTGTGGTGTTTCTATACATTACGCATCTAGGAAACAAGTAGCTGCCAATAATCAAATGTTGAAAATTCCACATTTCTTCTAGATTCTACCAAAATTGAAACTTCAGTAGGATGTGTTCCATAATTGCAGGGAAGTTATAACAGGACATTAAAGCTAAAACACCTTCTCAAGGCTACTAATCAACGATCCAGTAATGAGATTCTACAGCCGTAGAATCCTAAACTCGTTTTTAATGATAGAGAATGTCTAAATTAAGATGATTTGAGTCACTTTCTTAGTGAATGCATCTGTAATCATTGAACAAGTTTTATAGACACGATAATAAGACCGAACGTTACTAATTATCAAGATATAATCCCCATCCCCCGTCCAAAGCCTATTTAACACCAAAAAAATTGAATTACATCCTTCTTTCAAACAAATACAAACTTTTCAAAGGATTTTATGCAAAATTAAGAAGTAGGATCTCCCAAGCCCAACTTTATACACAAAATTTTCGAATCACGTTGTTGTTCTTTCGACAAAATACCAACTTTTACAAGGGTTTTATAGCAAAACAAAATTAGGGTTTTCCAAACCCAATTTTACATTAAAATTTCGGAATTATGTTGTTTTTCTTCCAACAAAATACTAACTGTTCAGAGGGTTTTATCGCAAGGGTAAAAAAAACTAGGGTTTCCCGAACCACAGATTTTCACTACAAAAACCGATCCAAAAGACTAAAATCGAAAATTAAGGCATGTCCGAGTGTTCAAGGAAACCCTAGATCTGCAAACACAAGGGAAAAAAAAACGAAAACTTTAGAGTTCGGCATCGATTCAGTTACAGAAACGTAAAATTAATCAAACACGTATTAGAAATGGTAGAAAAAAATTACGATTTTGAGAAAGAACTTACGTTTTCTTTCCGGAGGTTAGATACGAAGAAAAGAGAAGAAAGACGACTAGGGTTTCATCACAGTGGAAGACCTCCTTATGATTAGTACTCAACACTAGGGCTGCTACGGGTCGGATTGGACCCGAATGTGTTAGTGTTCTCGGACCCGATCCGTGTAAGTTTGGGACCCTACACGCTTACACATAATTTCACTACAACCATAAAAAAAAAAAAAAAAAAAAAAAAAAAAAAAAACTTCTTCTTTAGATGCTCGACGATACGTACGAGACTTTATGCCTTTATGTACGCTGTATTGTATGTATTTCGAGTCCACTGTCTCCAACTTCTTATAAAAGCCTAAAGTATTCTGGTTAACCTGGCCCAATACTGAAAGCCCTAAATCCTGCGTCCAAAACTTCCATATTACAATCAAAATGATTGAAAGATGCCAGTAATCCAACATTTGTGGTGTTTCTATACATTACGCATCTAGGAAACAAGTAGCTGCCAATAATCAAATGTTGAAAATTCCACATTTCGTCTAGATTCTACCAAAATTGAAACTTCAGTAGGATGTGTTCCATAATTGCAGGGAAGTTATAACAGGACATTAAAGCTAAAACACCTTCTCAAGGCTACTAATCAACGATCCAGTAATGAGATTCTACAGCCGTAGAATCCTAAACTCGTTTTTAATGATAGAGAATGTCTAAATTAAGATGATTTGAGTCACTTTCTTAGTGAATGCATCTGTAATCATTGAACAAGTTTTATAGACACAATAATAAGACCGAACGTTACTAATTATCAAGATATAATCCCCATCCCCCGTCCAAAGCCTATTTAACACCAAAAAAATTGAATTACATCCTTCTTTCAAACAAATACAAACTTTTCAAAGGATTTTATGCAAAATTAAGAAGTAGGATCTCCCAAGCCCAACTTTATACACAAAATTTTCGAATCACGTTGTTGTTCTTTCGACAAAATACCAACTTTTACAAGGGTTTTATAGCAAAACAAAATTAGGGTTTTCCAAACCCAATTTTACATTAAAATTTCGGAATTATGTTGTTTTTCTTCCAACAAAATACTAACTGTTCAGAGGGTTTTATCGCAAGGGTAAAAAAAACTAGGGTTTCCCGAACCACAGATTTTCACTACAAAAACCGATCCAAAAGACTAAAATCGAAAATTAAGGGCATGTCCGAGTGTTCAAGGAAACCCTAGATCTGCAAACACAAGGGAAAAAAACGAAAACTTTAGAGTTCGGCATCGATTCAGTTACAGAAACGTAAAATTAATCAAACACGCATTAGAAATGGAAGAAAAAAATTACGATTTTGAGAAAGAACTTACGTTTTCTTTCCGGAGGTTAGATACGAAGAAAAGAGAGAAAGACGACTAGGGTTTCATCACCGTGGAAGACCTCCTTATGATTAGTACTCAACACTAGGGCTGCTACGGGTCGGATTGGACCCGAATGTGTTAGTGTTCTCGGACCCGATCCGTGTAAGTTTGGGACCCTACACGCTTACACATAATTTCACTACAACCATAAAAAAAAAACAAAAAACAAAACTTCTTCTTTAGATGCTCGACGATACGTACGAGACTTTATGTCTTTATGTACGCTGCATTGTATGTATTTCGAGTTCACTGTCTCCAACTTCTTATAAATGAAAGAAATGATACGCCATCGTGACTCGATCTTCTGATCTTCCGCCACTCAGTCAAGGTCTTATGCCTCTCCCTGATGACCATAAAGGTCACTTGAGTTTGGCACTATAAAAAAACAAAAAACTATAATTTTGCTGTAAGCCATATATTTATAGATAACCACAAATAAAATTGTTATCCTTATCTAAATATAGGGTCAGGTCCAGCATATTGGAAGTCCTACACAAGTCCAAAAAATAGGCCCTTATCCCTTTTTAAAAATTCAAAATCCAACAAATCAAAAATACAATATAATTAGTCATAAGCAACTCCAAAATTTAAATTTACAATTTTTGAGATATTTCTCGTTTTGCGTGCATCCAGGGCCAGTCCAGTACTGAATTTGGTTATGGATGGCTATAATTTTTGAGATATTCCTCGTTTTGCGTGCATCGATGATCGTACGGGAAGTCTCATGCGATATTCTAGTTTTAGTTTTGTAAGAAAAAAAATTATTAAAGCCTTATGCAACTATAAGTATTTTGGAATTTTATTGAGAATCGTGCCAACATGTATAATTTTTTTATACTTGTAAAGATTCATGGCATGGCCGTGTACTCCGACTAGGACCCGCATATAGAATCGGAATCCTAAAATTTTGGATTTTCCCAATCTTTTTTCTACTAATAGTATAGTGCCAAGTATATTGTTTTCTTATTGTGAATGGGAATATTACTAGAGTTTTATATAAGAGTGAAAACTCTTATTATTTTCTCATTCTTCTATTTTTTTCTCTTGGTGTCCCTTGAGAGCCAACGAAGAGAACTTTTTCTTCTTCTTCTTCTTCTTCTTCTTCTTCTCTCTCTCTCTCTCTCTCTCTCTCTCTCTCTCTCTTCTCCATTTCACACGAGCTCACAAGTATCGAGGGAGCGAGGCATGTGCTTTTGAACCGGCCTAGTAAAGAACAATGTCACGAGTACACATCATAGGCACCGTATTGGTCGCATTGCCCGCCCATAGGCAAGTATATTTACTTTTGACATAAACTATTGCAGTTTTGATATGAACACTTGGATTTTCTCTTCAATTTAAATTTTTATTGTCCACGGTCAGGAGTACTCGAAACGAGCCTACTGCCCTTGACGGGACTCAAATTGATCGAGTTCCGATCGTTTTATTGAATTTCTTGATTTTGTCGATAATCCGTTTGATCAGAATGAATAGTTGTGAATCATTGTACATGACATCTATTAGCCCAATGATTATATCATGTTTTATAATATGGCTAATCAGTTAAGTTTAACATAATGACGTCACTAATATTTTTGTAATCATTATGATGTTGCTACTTAAACTTAGCATTGTCCTACTATATTCAATATTGCTATGCTTGTATCATATTGTTTTGTTTGTCTAACATGTACTTGTAGACATGTAGTAAGCATGCTCAAGCGTTGTCAAACCAGGACATATGCAATGAAGAATCATTGATGGGCCAAAGACGACGTTATACAAGGAGATTTCTTTGAACCGCCTAACGACCTATCCGGGGCCTCGCATCGGGGGTTCCGTTGCCCGATCAGCGGATAGGGGTCGAGGGGGCAGCGCCCCCCGTGGGGGTTTGGGGGTGAAGTCCCCGAAAGGTATTCAGATTTTCAGATCTATTTATCTTTGGACGACCACCGTCAAGGAAAAAGACGTCTTCAGGTCTGCTCAAACATCAGAAGAAAGGCATCATCAAAGGGCTATTGGTTTTCCTATTTTATCAATGTATTTTTTATATTTATTGAGTCTAGGAATACGATGTACACTGCGTCGTACTGGCAAATAGGCTACCCAAGAAACGTTTTCAAAATATCCTTTCATTTTGAAAACAAGCTCACTTATAAAAGTCCAAACTACTTCCTAAACTACCTGACTTTTCAAAATTTTCAAAAACCAATTTGCAAAAAACCTAACAGAACTCCAACTGAATTCGGCCCGAGTTCGGTTAGTGCTCGTTGGATTTTGAACATGGTCATCATGCAGTTACGGATGCAACGGCTATTTGCCGAGATTCTCTCAAAGAATTCTGTCCGAATTATGCCCGAATTCTGCCTAAAACTATAAATAGAGAAGAATTTTCCTTATTTCAACACACCTCTCTCTTCTCTTCTCTCTAAGCCTAATACGTTCTTCCAAAGTATTCTGACCCTTTTATTTTCAAATCCCAAGCCAGTTACAATCATCTAGTCGATTTATTAGTGCGGTACGGTCTAGAAGTTTCAGAGAGATTGTAATCAGAGGCTTGATAGAAGAAAGACACTTCACAATTGAAGTTGGTCGAGTACTTCGGATCAAAGCTCGCATTGTAGAAGTTGTACGGACTTCGGATGAAAACTTGCGGTATTTTTCCATAATGGATTCAACTGGAAGCTAGAGTTCTTCCGACTGGACTAGTCCTCTCAAGAGGGAAACCAGTATACATCCTTGTGTTTGCGTTTGCTTTTCTGCTCTCTACTTTTCATTTACATATCTGTGATATATATATTATATGTGATCTTGTTGCTAATATTTTTAATTAGCTAAATTCCGCTGCCTACTCTATTCACCCCCTATAGAGTATTGCGCTTTACAATTCGTTCCTGTAATATTTACAGGTGATATCAAATGTGTCGTACTTTTAGATTTGGAATTGGTTGTGAATCGATCGACCTACGAGAATTTTTTTACTATTTGACACAGGTTCAGGCTTGTTCTGGCCCCTACTATGTGTAGAAAATATATTGGGTATGGACTGGATAGCTACTTGCCATTTGTTTCCTTTCAAATAGTATACTAGATAGTATATTGCTCAGTACACTGCCTATAGTGCCAGTACATGAATTCCTAAATACCCCTATTATTTTTTCTTATTTTGTCGAATTGATTTAATGTCGATCCGATTGGTGAATGACCTGTAAAATTGAAACATAGTCTCATGGTATATATGAGAGTGTGTGGGTACATTTTTATGGGAATCGAGCGGTAGGATCTTCAGTGTCGTATTTGTAATGTCCAGCTCCACGCGGTACATTGTGTTGGGTTGTTGGATCAGAGGGCTTTGGACTTGGATCAATGCAAAGGAATCATTCAGAGTCTTCATGATTAGGACGAAGTCGATTCATCAAATGGTGGGTGATTTTGATCATTCTCTCATTTACGTTCACACTTAATAAAAGAATTGTTGATATATTCCACGAGTTTATTAATACTAAGTAAAAAGAACCAAGATAAAATAGAACAATATTTTTGTTGTCAACTTGCTACATAGAAACATGGATTATTGTATTGTTGTTTTGGACATAGATTTTTTTATTGTTGTTGTAGACATGGATTTTGTATTGCTGTTATGGACATAAATTTTGTACTACTATCATAGACATGAATATAGTATTGTTGTTATGTTGTCATGTGGAATATACTATTGTTGTTATGTTATCATGTGGAGTATATTATTAGATGAATGGAAATATAGAAAAAAAAATGGGACCGTTGAGTTTCCAAGTTGTAAAATCCCTAGATTGGAAAGAATAGAAGTGCGAGTGATTACTCGAGGAATATGATAGTAGAAAAGAGAATATGAATGCATTGTTATTTCAAGTTATATTATCATACATGTTATGTTTAATAGCTACTAGACAGAGGCAGGTCATGGACAATATGTGCACAAGGTTTGGTTCCTCGAATGGTTGTTGGGGTGTCACGTCCCGCGCCCACATGATCGGGTACAAGTAAGTGGATACATATAGCCTACGTCGCAAAATCGGCAGTAATGAGCTGTCTAGACCTCAATAGTTGTCAAAAATGCATGAATAATCGATGTGCTCATTACAGCTACTAATCGTGTACCCAATATCAATCACCACATCATCACACATTTCACTGTCTTTTTAGTACACTTTTACAATGAATATCCGGAGACAAATTCGGTAAAATAATAAAGACGACATCCTCAAGTACATCACCAAATACAACATCAAACTGGAAGTAAATCTATACATCAAAGTTCTAAACTGGTCTCTGTGTATCCTCCATGCCAACCATCTTATCATGTAAGCAATAAGAGCTAAAGTCGACGTCATCGTAAACTTGCAACATATCTAGTCAGAAAAGGAGCAAAGTACAATCCTACAATATGAAATGTACTATATAAATCTATAATGTAATGAGCTGAACTATAACTGAATATGAGAAGTAATATTGAATCAATGAGGATGTCAATGCATATGTGATATGAAATACTAGTTCCTATGTGATCGACTGTCACATAATAAGCACAATAAACACAATAGTACCAATGGTACAGTCTGGCCTAGCTATACATGCATGATGTGCGACTAGACTATCCACAATATTACACTAAATAGGTTTGATCACATAAGAGCTAAGTATTTCTTCCAATTCCGACACAGTCAATCAATCAATGTACAAATAGAATTGATGTCAACACGTGTCACTCAAGTGTCCAATATGAATAATGCAAGTGTCTAATATGAATAATGCAACAGAGAAATACAAGTAATCTTAAATTGTAGTATACTTGCCTTGTCCTTGAAAAATTAATATGTCTCAATGTCTCCAAGAATGGTTAGGAAAAATATATGGTTAGGCTCTAAAATATTTCTAGAAATTAACTACTTATTCTATTTCCTAGAATACTTACCCATTAGCAAAATATTTATAAGGTATTTTTAGTTTTATATATATATATATATATATATATATATATATATATATATATATATATATATATATATATATATATAATCTCAAATTGCAGTGTACTTGTCTTGTCCTTGAAAATCAATATGTCTCAATGTCTCCACCTAGAATGGTTAGGAAAAATATACGGTTAGGCTCTAAAATATTTCTAGAAATTAACTACTTATTCTATTTCCTAGAATACTTACCCATTAGCAAAATATTCATAAAGTATTTTTAGTTAAAATATTTATTATATATTATATATAATATTAAAAAAAACTATATATATATATATATATATATATATATATATATATATATATATATATATATATATAAGATTACTCAATTATTGGAAAATATTTATTATATACCAAAATATAAATATCAACATTTAGAATTATTAAAGTAAAATACTGATTAAACTAAATTACTAAATACTACTAATAATATTTCTTTACATACTAATATAAAATTAATAATAAAGCCAGTATCACCCAGCCTAGGTCCAGACCACTTGACTCAGCCCATTGGCCAGCCCAGTCCAATATCTTCTTCTTTTTTTTCCTTTTTTTTCATTTCTTTTGGCAATGGCTACTCCAGCCCAGTTTTAAGCCTCTCTAACCCAGCCCACTTACTCATTAAAACCCTAACTACATTTCTCTCCCTCTCTCACTTCCTTCTTCACTTGGCAGCCACAAACCCTAACTTTCTCTTTGCCAAACACTCTCTCCTTCTCTTTCTCACGCAGCTCCCTTACAATCGCACTCTAAACCTAACCCTAGAAATGAAAAGGAAAGAGGAGGAGGAAGAAGAAATCGACAAAGAAGGGAGGAGAAAAGAAGAGTCATGCAATCCATCGGCTGCGGTGGCGGGGCTGGCGGTATCGACGTCGGTCGACGGCGGAAGTTGGATGCAGATGGTGGAAACTTCGAGAAGACGGTGGCTACGACGGCTTGTGATGTCAGATTTGCAGGGAACTGGCCAAAAATGAAGAAATCGATGAGGAGAAAGAAGACTAAGAAGAAGGAAGGAGTGAAGAAGAAAGTGCTCACCGCGGCGTCGGATGGCGTCGGGGCGGAGGATCGATGAGGCGGAGGACACGATCGAGGCCAGATCTGGACACAACGCTCGAGCCAAGCACACTGCTCAAGGCAAAGCATACGGCGCGAGATGCACACTAACTGAGAACACACGGCTCTAGGCAAGTGCGAAGCTCGAGGATACGAGTCCGGTCAGCGACGGCGGGCTCCGGTGCCCGATCGTCGAGTATGGCGATGACGACTCCAGAGGCTAGGCGGTGATAGCGACTCCGACGGTGATTTCGGCACGATGGCAGCGGTTAGAGCGGTGGCGGCGGCGAACTCCATGGCTAGGGTTAGTGTTCAAGAATTAGGTTTAGGTGTGGAGTCTGTCTGGAGTCTGTATCGTGCCCTGTGATGGTTAGGACACAGAAATGGTGGGAAATGAGGTTTGTAACGTGTCCAGAATGCTGGACACGGGAATGGAGTGGTATTGATGTATCCTGGATATTGGACACGGGAAATTATATATATAACAACTAGAAAATAAATGAAATGGGAATAGACACAATGACACAGGGACACGATGGCTTATGCTGCTAATTAGGAATGCTTAATGCTAATAATGACGGGCTATTTATAGATTTCCAATGGAATAATCTAGATGGAGAATATTCCAAGAATATTCTCTGGTTAGTTAGGGTAGTTACAAGGTGGTTACAAAGTAGTTACAAGTAGGTTAGGCGAAACTTCGAGGCACATGCCTTAATTAACTAACTAAAGTTTACTAATCCAATAGTTAATTAATTAACTAACTAAAGTTTATTGATCCAATAGTTAACCATGACATTAAGTAAAATACCAATAAAGCCAACCTTTTTACTAATATTACGACTATGCCACCCTTTCCAAATATTTGTAAATAATATTCCTATTAGTAAAATTACTATTTTCAGCAGAATAAAATAATAACAATTAGTAATAAAATAATTCTAAATATCATAATAGAATTTCTAAAATATTTTTAAAATACTATAGAAATCCTACAAATATTAGAAAAATACCAAAATTTATTTATTTGAAAATATAGGGGTTACATGGGGGCACCATAACCTATCCAACCTAAGAGGAACATGGGTAATAACTACTAACGTACTAGCACAAGTAAATTGTGACCTTCAACGGGGCTAGCTAATTGCACGTGAATGGTTGTCGTCTTACTGTGTATAGTCTAAGATGGTGTCTGTTCATTAGTGACCTTCATATAGTTAGGCGCATGCTAATGTCAATAGGTTTGGAAGGACAAACTCATGAAAAACTTATATCCTAACAATTGATGTAGGGACACACTTATATTTTATGAATGACAATATTGTTTACAAGGAAGGATGGTTACCTTGGGTAAAATTCACTATGCCAAGTATGGAATTTATGTTCATGTATATATGTTTAACTGATCACACACACACACACACACACACACACACACACACAAATAAATATATATATATATATATATATATATATATATATATATATATATATATATATATATATATATATATATATATATATATATATATCAAGAACAGAAAGGGCACTTAATAATTTTTTTGCTCTCACATAATCAACCGTGTTGGTTTCAGGTTAGTTGGGTTAAGGTTGCTCACCAGCTCATTCTCCAATGTGCTGACCCCGAAATCCATATGTGAAGGGAGCTTCTTGGACAATCTGAGGTGTTGGAGATCGATTAACACTTGAAGTTATTCGGCTGAAAGATGTTTTCTTATGTTTATAAAGGACATAATGTATATAACAATATTGATTTTAGTTTCACGAGTTGTAAGTCTTGTGACATCATTCTTTATATTGTGATCTAATATTTGTAATCGAGTTGTTCTTTTGGCCTAGAGCCGTTGTAATTCTATTGCAAATTGTCAACAAAGAGAATTATTTTTTATATATCTTGTGTCTATCAACTTTTCTGTTTATTTTGCTGGAAATTTTGATTTTTTTTATCGATCGTGCTTGTTCTTGCTTTGTACAAGTGCAATTTAGACTTGTATGACATCACGCTTGGTAGTAACTTCCGATCATATAAAATCGGAGCGTGACATAATAATATCAGAGTACGACTTTATTTCCTTGGACCCTTAATTGATTATCTTCCACTCTAAGTTGCTTCTATGACCTAAAGTCTTTTGACCCTCCTTGAAGTTCTGATGAGAATTATATCCAATAAGTCAAGATATGTTATGATTTATGATGTGGGTATTTTTTTTTGATTAGTGGGCTTTGAAGAGCAGCTAAATATAGATTGAGCGAACTGTGAGATAAGATATTTGGAATGAGGACAAGTTGAATGCTGGATGAGCATCATGATATCAATAGAGGTGCTGCAGAAAGTAAGTATTGAAGGAAGTATGCCTAAACATCAATGAATAAAAATGAGTGAAGTTGTCCAAGTGTAATGGTTACAGTTTAGTTTCAAGTGATTGTCGAGTGGCAGGGAAGTGGATGTTATGTTTGTAGTCGTTGGGACCACCATAGTAAGGATTGTCCGGAAGGGACGCTGGCTCAGTGTATGGAGAAGGAATATTTGTTTGTTTAGTGGCTAGTTCTCTGAGTGGTATATTGGGTATCCCTATTAGTATTTGCTTTATTGGTGATATTGATATTGATAAGCCTAATTAGTATTGGATGAGGGTAATACAATGTCTCAATTTAGAGTTATGCATGGTTGATGCAATTTTGAATTATTAAATTAGTTCGAATAATCAAGAACAATCTTTAGAAGATTAAGAGAGTATTGAATAATAATTCTAATTATAAAATGGATGATTCAGTTGGGAAATCAATATGGAGTGTGTAGTTGTGGCTTGAATATATTAGATTGAAAATTAAGTTGAGTACAAGGAATTGGTGGAGCAATTGGAAGTTTATTTTGAGCATTCAAGGATGATCTTAAGGATTTAGGAATTGTATTGATCGACGACTGAAGATAGCTTGTTTGTGGTAACAGTAGGATCGATGGTACATCTAGAGGGGGGTGAATAGAGTACAGCGAAAAAATAATCCCAATAAAAATTTAAGCAGGTAAAGGCAGATATAAACAGATACTTAGGTGCAATGAAGTAAAGCAGTAAGTAAATAGGGGCAAGAAAAAAATACGCAGACACCGAGATTTTATACTGGTTTTCCTCTATCACGCCCCAGAACCAGAATACTGGCAAGCAGGGACGGACCAGGCCAGCTACGTATTCCAAAGTACTCCAGTACCCCGAAATAACGTATAAGCTGTATAGATATGGGAGTTACCACTACAATCCAACAGTCAATCCTAGGTCAAGCAATCCTAGGTATCTCAATCACAGGCAAATATACAAAGTACAAGAAGTATGGTCATCAGACATAAAAATAGTAAAGCGTCCCAAACTATATATACATGGATGATCATGAAGATAGTAATACAAAGTGAATAACTAGCAAGAGTAATAGTCAAACATGATAAGCTCTAGCTATAGTCTAGAATACAAAAATCATGTTTAGGCCCGTAGGCTAAATGTCAAGATACAAAACTATAATGCCCCAGAACCAGAATACTGGAGAGCATGGGCCAACATAGCCAGCTACGTATATTGAAGTGCAACCTACCTCGCTATACGTTCACGGCTGTCTAGATACATGAGGGTTTAACTACAAGCCATCAGTCTCTTATGGTCATGTACAAGCCTATTGTCTCAATTTCAAGCAAGTAATAACTGTTACAAGATGTCAGAGCACCAAATATACAATAGTAAGGCATCCCATACATTACATATTTGGATGATCATGAAGCTAGTCATTACAAAATGTGAAGACTAGCAAGAGTTTCAGTCATACATGATCAACCCTAGGATTTGCTAATCATGTTACAGCCTGTAGGCAGACAATAAGTAAAGTGCAATCGAGCTAACATGTGCTCGTCGGCTAAATGCCTCAAAAGAATAATTTTACAATAGAGTGGGGAGCCAAGATAAAACCCACTTGTTGCCCGAATTACGCCTGGTGGTCACCATCGGGCTGGAAGGTAGATAGATCCTCTGGAGCTGCTCCGGTATCTGGCCATACAAAACCAGCTGGGTCAGATCCCAGAAAGAGCAAGTGCCACAAAGGAAGCTTCACTTAAGAACTAAAACCAACAATTAGCACCAAAACATAGTTATATAATAAAAGACTGGAAATATGGAAAATCATGATGATACACGATAAGATAACCATGGAACTATTCAGATAACCAAGTTACAACCCTTAAACCAAACAAGGACCGGGGTTGCAACCCTTCATCTGAACGGAACTTGGTTTTCTACCATTTATCGATAAAAGGTAACACAAGCAATCAGGTCATGTAACAATCTTGTATATGTTCAGGACAAGACTAGACTGATTAGACTCCATCCAACAATCACGACCAAGCAATGAGTACGGCTTGATACTTAACTAACTAGGGTTATCACAGGCCTAGTTACTAGCAAGATGCAATGAGATGTTCCAACAGCCACAAGCCCTGCAGACCATCCAGGCTATCCGGGTCGAATGTCCGTTCATAAAGGGTGCAACACATGACAATGTACTGGAATTGTACCCTACTCGTCGGCAGGCTACAAGTCCACTTGTGCGCCCAGATAACGGGATTGCCTGTAGCTGGGAAATCTCTTCATGACTATAGATTATTCTAGTTATTAGCCTTAGTCAATTTCAGTGGGTACCCCTGACCGTGGTACTCAGGGGTCCCTGTCCTAGACATGATGCATGACAGTACTGGTTCATTTGTACAAACACAATCGTCCATGGTGTCTAGGCTATTTATTTTTGTCATGTCATGCTAGTCGTCGCAACAACATATCGGGGTATATCATGTCAGGTTTACTTATCAAGAGTGCACCACGACGGGCCACTATCATGTCATGTTACTTGTCAAGAGTGCACCACGACGGGTCACTATCGTGTTCATGGCACGTGTGCAGAATCTACATGATACAAGCATTCTATCAAGGGACCCAAGTTACATAGAGGGTCATGAGATAAAAGCATAAATGTAACAACTCAACAAGGTAAAAAGGAGTGCACGGCTATGGAAGAAGCCATGCGGCTAAGCGGGACGGGCTCATGCGGCTCGGGAGGAGTAGGCTCATACGGCTAAGCCATGCGGCAAGACCTTGCGGCTCAAGGACAGCAGATTCATGCGGTTGGGGAAATCTTGCCGCATGAAAAAGCCATGCGGTCAAGCACTGTTCTTCTTCTCCACTTCTCCGGGAAGAATAACGATGAAAGCCATTACTCCCAAGCTCCAACATCTATGGTCAGAATCCGAACTTCTATAGGTCAAAATAGGGTGGAATGAAATTTTTTACAACATGGAACCATCAAAACTTAAAAATAACAAGGTTTAATAGATCAAAACCCAAAAAACCCGAAAATACAACAAGCTCAGATATACATGAATTGAACCACGGAAATTAAAAATGCTAAGTACTAAAGTGTCTTAGAATCTCATGAGGAAGAAAATGGAACAACAAAATCTGAGTTCCTCCGTGAAGCAAGATGCACTTGCCGGTGGGAGAGGGGGGGTAGGTGGAACCTACGCCAGGGAGGAAGAAAAAGAAGGAGGAGTAAATGCTGAGTTATGAGGAGAGAGAAAGGTAGGTGGGATATAAATGGGGTTAGTGGTGGGGGTAGGTAGGGTTGGTTCACATGCAAGAAAAATCGAACCAAGCCGAACCAGCAACGAAATGCTAAAATAAACCATGCAGTGAGACAGGCAACATGAGTCAAAATACATATACGTATACCAAATACGTAATACGAACTACGAGCGTTACAACTCTACCAACCTTAAAAGAATTTCGTCCTCAGAATTTAATTAAGAGGCTAGAGAGGCAAGGACAAGCTATATTAATCACAGACAAGCTATACTAAGCAGTCCACCATGCAATCATTTATTTAAATAAGGAATTGAGAGCATAAGGCATAAGAAAGACATCATACCTTACGAGTCAAACAGGTCGGGATATCGTGATCGAATATCATCCTCACGCTCCCACGTTGACTCACCCAAAGAGTGATGACCCCAAGCAACACGTACTAACTTGATAGTCTTGTTCTTGAGTATTTTTTCTTTTCGGTCCAATATGGATACGGGCCTCTACTCATACGAAAGGTTGGTACCAACAACCAATTCCGAATTATCAAGGACATGACTCGGATTCGGGATATACCATCACAATTGTGATACATGGAAGATATCATGTACCTCACGTAATGACGGCAGGAAAGCGAGACGATAGGACACATCTCCTACTCGCTCCAGAATGTCGTACGGCCCTATATACCTAGGACTAAGCTTTCTCCGCATACCGAAATGAATGACGCCACGGGTAGGCGAGATCCTAAGGAATACATGGTTGCCGACAGAAAACTCAAGGGGACGTCGATGAGAATCGGCCCAATGATGCTGGCAATCTTGTGCAACTCGAAGATGATCCCTGACTTGTCTGACCACCTCAATAGTCTGCATCACCATCTCTGGTCCCAGCATTTGTCTCTCACTGATATCATCCCAAGCTAAAGGGGATCTGCATTTCCTGCCGTACAAGGCTTCAAAGGAGGCCATCTGGATACTGGCTTGAAAACTGTTGTTGTATGAGAACTCCACCAGGTGCAGGTGATCCTCCCACGAACTACCGAAGTCGAGTGCACATGACCGTAATATATCTTCAAGAGTCTGGATCGTGCGTTTTGACTGACCATCAGTCTGCGGGTGATAAACTGAACTGAACTGGAGGTGAGTTTCCAAACTCTCTTATAAACTGCGCCAAAAGTGCGACATAGATCTTGAATCTCTGTTCGAGGTGATACTGACTGGTACACCGTAAAATTTGACGATCTGCCTGAGGTACATCTCTGCTAGCAGAGCCATCGACTGACCAACTCTCAACGGGAGAAAGTGAGCCACCTTCGTGAGCCTGTCTATAATAACCCAAATAGCATCTCTACCGGCCAGGAACCTAGGTAATCCAGTCATGAAATCCATGGTTATATACTCCCACTTCCATTCTGGAATCGACAAGGGCTGAAGAAGTCCAGCTGGCCTCTGATATTCAGCTTTAACTTGTTGGCAAACCAAACACCGAGAGACAAACCGGGCTATCTCCCTCTTCATGCCATTCCACCAAAAGTGCTGACGGATATCACGGTACATCTTCGTGCCACCGGCATGAATGGAATACTATGAATTGTGAGCTTCTGCCATGATCTCATGTCTGATATCTCCACTGGGTACACAAAAATGCTTCCTATGTCAAAGTGTACCATCCTCATGGACACATAACTCTGGTCTTCGTCCTGCCTCACACTCTGCTCTGAGTCGCTGAAGCTTGGAATCTGTTGACTGTGCCATCCGGATCCTCTCGACTATAGTGGACTGAACTTGCATACTGGCCATTAATGCCACATTGGTAGGAAGGACAAC
Source organism: Iris pallida (assembly GCA_029216955.1). Lineage (NCBI taxonomy): Eukaryota > Viridiplantae > Streptophyta > Magnoliopsida > Asparagales > Iridaceae > Iris > Iris pallida. Next base: position 7,376,447 of record JANAVB010033616.1, read on the forward strand.
TTCTATACCCATCTTCTGAAGATCTACTAACAACTTTGGTTACGCTGTTAGAAAATAAACTCCGGCTCTCCTGCTCAATGCATCTGCTACTACGTTGGCCTTCCCAGGATGATACTGCAGGTTAATGTCATAATCCACAAGTAGCTCTAGCCATCTCCTCTGACGCATGTTAAGATCCTTCTGAGTAAACACATACTTCAGGCCCTTGTGATCGGTAAAAATCTCTACCCTATCTTCATACAAGTAGTGTCTCCAAAGCTTAAGTGCAAACACCACTGCTGCCAACTCCAAGTCATGGGTTGGGTAATTCCTCTCATGATCACGAAGTTGACGTGACGTATAAGCTATTACCTTCCCATGCTGCATCAAAACACATCCTAAACCTCTGCCTGAAGCATCACAATATACTGAAAATCCTCCGGTCCCATCTGGAGGCATGAGAATGGGCGCCGTCATCAAACCTCGCTTCAACTTCTCAAAAGAATCCTGACATTCTGCTGTCCAAGCAAACTGCACATCCTTGCGGGTCAACTGCGTCAATGGCGCTAAAATTCGAGCAAAGTCTGAAACAAATTGCCGGTAGTAGTCGGCCAAGCCAAGAAAACTACGAACTTCTGCAACTGTGCTAGGTACTGGCCATGATTCTATAGCCATGATCTTCTGGGGATCCACTTCTACTCCTCCTCTGGTGATGATATGACCTAAGTATGAAATGCGATCGAGCCAGAACTCGCATTTACTGAGCTTTGCGTACAACTGGTGCTCTCTGAAAATCTGGAGGACAACTCTGAGATGCTGCTCATGCTCCGCCTCACTCTTGCTGTAGACCAAGATGTTGTCTAGGAACACAATCACGAACTGATCCAAGTAAGGCATGAAGATACGATTCATGAGGTCCATGAATACAGCCGACACATTGGTTGCTCCAAATGGCATAACAAGGAACTCCCAATGTCCATATCTAGATCTGAAAGCTGTCTTGGGGATATCCTGCTCTCTAACTCTGATCTGATGATATCCTAACCACAAGTCAATCTTCGAGAATACTGTTGTCCCCTTGAGTTGATCAAACAAGTCATCTATCCTCGGAAGAGGGTATCTGCTCTTAATTGTCACTGAATTCAAGGTACGATAATCTACATATAATCTGGACGTACCATCCTTCTTTTTTATAAGAAGCATGGGGGACTCCCTAAGGCGATTCACTAGCACGAATGAATCCCTTGGTCCTAAGTTCTTCAATCATCTTGTACAATATCTCTAACTCTGATAATGCCATCCTCTAGACTCTCTCCGATACTGGGGCTGTCCCTGGGATCAAGTCGATAGCAAACTCGATCTCTCACTCTGGCGGTATTCCCGAAAGCTCCTCTGGAAAACATTTGGAAACTCCTCGACTATCCGGGGTAATTGTACTGCTGCTACTGCCATCTGCAATACTGGAGGAGAAGGTTCAACTTCGCCTCGGGAAAAGAAAAACTCTGGCTCGCCTGGAATGCTAAAAACAACCTTGCCAACATGGCAGTCTATTCTAGCATATTAGTTTCTCAACCAATCCATCCCTAAGACCACATCATAATCGGCCATCGAGAATTCTATCAATCTAGCGGGGAGCTCTCTACCGCTAACTACGATCTGACACGAGAAAAACACTCTATCTACTCCCACAAGACCGTTACCAGTAAGTATATTAAGCCTTACTTATAATAACTCGGGCTCCAGTCCTATCTGTGTCGCGAATCGTGCAGACATAAATGAATGCGATGCACCAGAATCAAATAATACTGATGTTGGAAAGGAGTTGACGAGAATAGTACCTGCCACTACCTTACCTGGTGCCAATCCTTCTTCTACGGTCATCGCCATCGCCTGACCATGTCCTCTGGGTATGGGTCCCCTCTGCTGAAAACCTCTATGCCTGTTCTGAATCAGGGCTTGGGCTTGCGCATACTGCTGGGGGTTCTGCTGCTGAAAGACTTGGGCCTGAGGCGGCAAGGGCCTCGGAAACAGGTACTGCTGCTGCTGCTGGACTGATACTGGAGCTGGTCCCCTAACCGAGGGACTAGAAAAGTTCGAAGAAGACGAACTCCCCCTATTAGGGTAGGATCCTATCTTGTGATCCGCTGTCCCACAAGCCAGGCATAATCCCTGTACTCTGCGACATTCTGATACCACATGCCCTGGCTTTCCATAATGTGAATATCCCACTGCGGAAGAGTGCTTCTGCTTCTGCTGCTGAGGGTATGTCGGGGTAGAATGCTGAATCGATGTTACTAAGGCTGCCCGCCTCGGAGCTCCAATGGTCAAAGCCCTAGCTGCCGGGACTAGTGCCGAAGACTGGTTCATCTGGCCGTGAGATCGCTTCCGACCTTCAGTCCGGTCCACTATCCTCTGGGAGGTATACTCATGCCTCCTAGCTGCTCTCAATACTGCATTAAAAGTCTGATGCTCAAACTGCTCTACTGTCAATAAAATCTCTAGATGGAGCCCCTACTGGAACCGCTGGGCTCTGTCGAACTCGGTCGCTACCAAGGTGGAAGCAAACCGACTAAGTCTCGAAAACTCGGCCGCATATCCGTCGACCGTCATGCCCATCTGCTTCAGATTGGTGAACCTCGTCTGTAGATCATACCGAGCTACAGCGTCAAAAATACTTGGTCTGGAATCTCTCACAGAATACTGCCCAGGCAATAGGCGCCACTAATCCAACGGCCTGCACCGTCCACCAGCTGTGGGCAAGATCTAATAACTGTAGGCGTACTACTGCCACCTTCTCTTCTTCTGGGGTCCTGGCTGCTTCTAGAATAACCTCAGTATCCTGAAGCCATGCATCAGCAGCAATAGCATCTTCGCTGCCATCGAAGAAGGGAGGGTTCAAGCGCTTGAAACTGTTGGCCGCACTGTTACCTTGATGACCACCTCTGCTCAGAGCATCTTGTACTGCCTGGTGTAATGCATCACCTCGACGATCTTGAGATGATAACAATGTCCTGATGAGACCCACCAAGGTGCCATCATCAGGCTCTGCAGGCTGGACTGGCTGAACTGGTGGCTCTTAACCCCCAGTAGGCATGACTCTGGAGGCTACTCTTGAATGCTGGACTTGATCTCCAGGTTGTTGCTGGTCCACGGGAGGTGCTCCGCCTTGTCGATCGGTAGGACCAGGGATAATGCCGCTGAAGAAGATGACATAGGGAACAATAAGGAAGGACCAGGACATATCAAAGATACAAGCACGTGATCAGGTCAAGATTTCAGGGATTTAGAGGATACAAGCAGAGATCAAGGGCGAGTGCTGATTGAGACATCTATTCAGTAAACCCTCACATATCTTGATTTACAAGACCTGTATAGGCCACCACTTAAACCATGTAACACCCCAGAACCAGAATACTGGAGAGCGGAGACGAACATAGCCAGCTATGTATATTGAAGTGCAATCCACCTCGCTATACGGTCACGGCTATCTAGATACATGAGGGTTTAACTATAAGCCATCAGTCTCTTATGGTCATGTACAAGCCTACTGTCTCAATCTCAAGCAAGTAATAACCGTTACAAGATGTCAGAGCACCAAATATACAATAGTAAGGCGTCCCATACATTACATATTTGGATGATCATGAAGCTAGTCATTACAAAATGTAAAGACTAGCAAGAGTTTCAGTCATACATGATCAACCGTAGGATTTGCTAATCATGTTACAGCCCGTAGGCAGACAATAAGTAAAGTACAATCGAGCTAACATGTGCTCGTCGGCTAAACGCCTCAAAAGAATAATTTTACAATAGAGTGGGGGAGCCAAGATAAAACCCACTCGTTGCCCAGATTACGCCTGGTGGTCACCATCGGACTGGAAGATAGGTAGATCCTCTGGAGTTGCTCCGGTATCTGGCTATACAAAACCAGCTGGATCAGATCCCAGAAAGAGCAAGTGCCATAAAGGAGGCTTCACTTAAGAACTAAAACCAGCAATTAGCACCAAAACATAGTTATATAATAAAAGACTGGAAATATGGAAAATCATGATGATACACGATAAAATAACCATGGAACTATTCAGATAACCAAGTTACAACCCTTAAACCAAACAAGGATCGGGGTTGCAACCCTTCATCTGAACGGAACTTGGTTTTCCACTATTTATCGATAAAGGGTAACACAAGCAATCGGGTCATATAACAATCTTGTACAGGATCATGACAAGACTAGACTGATTAGACTCCATCCAACAATCACGGCCAAGCAATGAGTATGGCTTGATACTTTAACTAACTAGGGTTATCACAGGCCTAGTTACTAGCAAGATGCAATGAGATATTCCAACAGCCACAAGCCCTGCAGACCATCCAGGCTATCCGGGTCGAATGTCCGTTCATGAAAGGTGCAACACATGACAGTATGCTGGAATTGTGCCCTACTCGTCGGCAGGCTACAAGTCCACTTGTGCGCCCAGATAACGGGATTGCCTATAGCTGAGAAATCTCTTCATGACTACTGGATTATTCTAGTTATTAGCCTTAGTCAATTTTAGTGGCCACCCCTGACCGTGGTACTCAGGGGTCCCTGTCCTAGATATGATGTAAGGCAGTACTGGTTCATTTGTACAAACACAATCGTCCACTGTGTCTAGGCCATTCATTCTTGTCATGTCATGCTAGCCATCGCAGCAGCATATCGGGGTATATTATGTCAAATTTACTTATCAAGAGTGTGCCATGACGGGCCACTATCATGTCATGTTACTTGTCAAGAGTGCACCACGATAGGTCACTATCGTATTCATGGCACATGTACAGAATCTATATGATACAAGCATTCTATCAAGGGACCCAAGTTACATAGAGGGTCATGAGATAAAAGCATAAATGTAACAACTCAACAGGGTAAAAAGGAGTGCATGGCTGTGGAAGAAGCCATGCGGCTAAGCGGGACGGGCTCATGCGGCTAAGCCATGCGGCAAGGCCTTGCGGCTCAAGGACAGCAGATTCATGCGGCTGGGGAAATCTTGTCGCATGAAAAGCCATGCGGTCAAGCACTGTTCTTCTTCTCCACTTCTCCGGAAAGAATAACCATGAAAGCCATTACTCCCAAGCTCCAAAAATCTTCATCTAAGGTCAGAATTCGAACTTCCATAGGTCAAAATAGGGTGAAATGAAATTCTCTACAACATGGAACCATCAAAACTTAAAAATAACAAGGTTTAATAGATCAAAATCCAAGAAACCCAAAAATGCAACAAGCTCAGATCTACATGAATTGAACCACAGAAATTAAAAATGCTAAGTACTAAAGTGTCTTAGAATCTCGTAAGGAAGAAAATGGAACAACAAAATCTGAGTTCCTCCGTGAAGCAAGATGCACTTGCCGGTGGGAGGGGGGTAGGTAAAACTCTACGCCAGGAAGAAAGAAGAAGAAGGAGGAGTAAATGCTGAGTTATGAGGAGAGAGAAAGGTAGGTGGGATATAAATGGGGTTAGTGGTGGGGGTAGGTAGGGTTGGTTCACATGCAAGAAAAACCGAACCAAGCCGAACCAGCAACGAAATACTAAAATAAACCATGCAGTGAGATAGGCAACCTGAGTCAAAATACATATACGTATACCAAATAAGTAATATGAACTACGAGCGTTACAAAACATGAGCTAAACACCTGCTCGGAGGCTAAACACCACAAAAGAATAATGTACATAAGTAGTGGGAGAATGATATAGGAAAATCTACTAAGGTACTCTGGTGCTCCGGGTAGTCACCATCGAGTAGATGGTACGGAAGATCCTTCGGGCTCCTCTATCAGATCTGGTCAAACAAAACCAGTGGAGTTAGACCCCCAATAGCAAGTACCACAAAGAAAGCCAAATTATGAACTAAAACCAGCAATAACTAACACAACAATGGATAGAGATAGAAATAAGTAAATAAAAATTGAGACTCGTGCACTACCAATGCACTCATCTCAAGAATAGAAAAGACAATAAGCAAAGCAACATGGAGCATAGAGTAAATAATATGTGATATAAAGTAAACTGTGGACATGTGAATTAAACAGAAGCATGTGAAATGTGAAATAAACTGAACAATATAAGAGAAATAGTACATGTGAGCATGTGAGATAACTGGGACATGTGAGCATGTTAGATAACTGGGATATGTGAGTATATAAGATAACTGGGACATGTGAGTATTTAAGAACTATATAGAACGACAAATGATAAGATAACTTAGGAACTATTTCGGAACCCAAGTTACAACCCGTAAACAAAACAAAGACCGAGGTTGTAACCCTTCTCCTGAACAGAAGTTAGTCTCTAATTATTTATCGACAAAAGTAAAGCATAAACAATGATGTACTGAAATAAACAAATCCGAACACTACCTAGACAATACAACAATCACGGCCAAGCAATGAGTACGACTTTATACATTAGCTAACTAGCGTTATCACAATCCTAATTACTAACAAGATGCAGTTGAGATATTCTCGCAGTCACAAGCTCTGCAGACTATCCAGGTTATCCAAGCGAGGTTACAAGAGTTATCAAGAATTATTAGGTGACTTAGAGTGCAACACATGACAGTGTCCTGAAAATACGTCCTACTCGACGGTAGGCTACAAGTCCATTGGTATGGCCGGGATAACGGGATCGTCTGTAACTGGAAAATCTCTCTATATGAACTACTTGATCAATCTAGTCGTTTAACCTAGTCAGATTCATTATAAATCCCTGACCGTGGTAACCAGGAATCCATGTCCTAGATATGATGTAAGATGAGACATGTACCTTGTACAATCACAATCAGGAAAATCAACCACGGTGTCCAGACAAGAGTTACACTTAACAAGTCAGGATTGGCTGTCGCAACAGCAATCAAGATTTCATATGTCATGTCGGGTTTACTTGTCATATCAAAAGTACTGGTTAGGAGTGCGTCTCGACGGACCACTATTATGTAAGCAAGGAAAGATATGTATAAGAGTGCACCACGATGGATTACTATATAGTAAGCAAAGAAGGCATGTAAAAAGAGTGCGCCACGACGGACCACAATAAAGAAAATATAGACATGGCATAGACTGTAAAGTACAATAAATCCAGGAAGGCATGGAAATACATATCATAGCATATAAGAAGAAATCGAAAGAAAAAACATATCATGACATGTGAGAAGGAATAAATAAAAATAAGTACATGACATAGAATAATAATTCAACATGTGCTAGTGTCAAGTGTATATAGGGTGTACAATCATTCTTTAATTATGGAAGATCATCGAATCATGTTAAAAAATTATTAGTCGAAGAAAATATAAAAAAACAGCAAAGTACAGAAAATATGCCAAAAGATCAAAACTATGATTGAAATTATCAATCGCATATGAACTCCAAGTAAGATGAAACATGAGGATTCTTGAAGCTAAGACGGAGATCTACAACTTTTATGTTCTGAGTTTTATAAGATTCTAGCTACAAAACAGCTTAGACGGGAAAAAAACGACCAAGTACAGGAAGGTGCACAGGAAGCGCGCAGGAAGTGCGCAGAAAGCGCACAGAAAGTGCAGAAAGCGCAGCCTGTGCGCCTGAAGTGTGCATGAAGCGCAGGTAGGTGCAAGAAGCACAACTTGCACTTTTGAAGTTCACATAAGCGCAGGTTGGTGCAGGAAGCACAACTTGCGCTTTTGAAGTGCACAGAAGCGCAAGTTGGTCCAGGAAGTCTGCTCATCTTCCCCATAATTAGCACTGAAGTGCATAAGGAACCCATAAACTCAAAATAACATAACTTCTTCAAAATAAGTCAAAATCAAGCAGTTCAAAAGCCAAAATATGATAGAACAAAATTCCCCACAACATAGGACCATAAGATTTCAGAAATAACAAACTTTTAGAGATCAAAACCAAGAAAACAAGAAAAATCTTAAAACTTAGATCTATAAAATGTTTGCGAGAACAAAAGTTTTTATTTGGAACAAAAATTTGTTTACAAACTAAGAAGAGCACAAAAGTACAATTAATTTTTGGGGAAGTACAACTATAGTAATATAATCTGAAGATGATTACTTTATCTCTTAGACTATGCGATGTCAAAGACTCGAGCCTATGGAGAATACAACAGCATTTTGTCAGAAGATTATGATCATTCCTCTCTTTAGAAGTGTTTTGAAACTCTATTATAGAGTTTTAAAATAACTGTTTCCTGGTTGATACACTTATGGCAGACAACATTTGGCGTATCATTATCCTTCGCACGAACGGTTAATTTAACTGCATGGGACGCGTGGCATTCTGTGAGAGAAATGCACGTGGTCGTGGGCAGTGTCATGTACATATTTTTTGAGATTAGTGGCATGTGCACTACGTAATCTAACTACTTTGGGTAATAATTGATCAATTGGCGCTCATAAGATGAATTGCGTGAGCTCGTGCCATATGTTTTAAAACATAATAGAATTGATTTTATCGTCAACCATGCATGGCGCACAGTAAACGACAAAATATCATAATGATCCTGACACAATCTTTTCGAGCGGTGCGCGCTCTGTTTTCGAGAAGATTTTCCTCGACTGTCGTGTTGTCAGAAAATGATGACAATCGCTTTGGCTTCTCCAGGAAGACTGCCACATGTTGCCTTGAGCCAACTGAGGCTGGCGCCATTTAATGTCATACGCCTTCTGTGTCCTGTGCCATTTAGTGATTTCTGTCCTTAGCGCCTTTTATGGGTAGCGCATGATGATGTTGATCATTTTGAAGCTTCTACAAGAGCCCCTTCAAAGTTTTTAAATTTGAAAAAAATTCAAAATTTGTAATAATTTGAATAAGAAGCGTCCTGCACGATTGGCGCATGTAACCGACCCTGATTTTATGCGCGAATCGCGGGTCGTCACATTTTCTTTTCAGCTATAAGTAGCTGTGATAAGAGAGAAAATTACTTTACTTTGATATTTCTCTCTTTGAATTCTTCTTCTTGTTCTTCTTCTTCTAATCTTCAAAAGAATCCTTCTCGATCGGCCATTGCTCCCAAGAAGTCTACTACGACGGAGAAAGGGAAGAAGGTGGTTGGAGCTTCCTCGTGTGTTCCTCTACTGAGCGTGCCTCAATACATTGTGCCATCGGCGAGGGCTGAAGAGGCGAACCCTGATTTAAATGGTGCAATGAAGAAGATGCTCGAATCACTAAGGCTAGCATCGACCACCTCTTTCAGAGGATTTGGTCAATGCATTGCGCCATCTAAGCAAGGCCAGCATCGATCGCCTCTTTCAGAGTGTTGATCGATGCTCTGCGCCATTCGCCATCTATTTTTAGAGTGTTTGGCACAACTCAAATTTTTTAGAAAGAATGGCGCTCTGTGCCATCTAAAATTTTTGCTTTGCGCCATTTACAGTCTCAGAAGAAATGGCGCTCTGCGCCAACTGAAAGAATTCTTTTGCTTGCGCCATTCATAGTTGGCGCCAGATGTTTCTTTGTAATTTTTTTCTAACTTCAGCTTTTTCTTGTACAGTTAATCCGAGAGAAGACCCTCTTGCCGAGATATTGGCTTTAGCTTTCCGAGTGTCTGAATACAGAGAAGATCTGTCTCATGTACCCTTTCCTTATTTTGATGGACCATCGGATAGACTGATCCTGCTGGCAGACCAACATTATGTAACTTTGTTAAGTCTGATAAATGGCACCCTATTTCTATCAATGGAAGATGAACCTCTCAAGAAACCTTCTTTTCTTTTTGAAGAAGCTATAGATGCAGATTCCCAACTAAAGTCCAAGAAAGAACGCTAAATCTTTTTAAGTGGAAACTCCATTGTGTACCATCCTGAGATGCTAAGACATCTATCCTTATCTCGTTATGCTTATGCTAGCCACCCCTGGAAGATGTTTTGGGATTTAACTCCTGCTCAAGAAGCTAGGATCGGTACAATTTGTCATATACGAGTGGGCAGCAAGGATGTGTTCTATTGCTCCTCTAATCAATACGGTACCTGTTTGAGGAGTTTGAGACCGAACAGCATTCCATCCGATGATGCGGCTATAACACTTCCTGTCAGAATTCCCATATTTCCCAACCTATTTGTTGTTGCTAAGGGAAAGTATCCCCAAAAGGTCACTGTGAGGTTGACTGGCTTGATGCATCCAGAAATTGTTCGCTGGAACATGCTTTATGTATGGGCCTTGAACAACTTATGCGAGAAATTGCAGGAGTTGGGTTTATACAATGCTATCTTGACCATTTCATGTGGGATTCAGAATAATCCCAACATGTTCCTGGCATTGGTAGAGAGATACAACAGCAGTACAGGAACTTTTGCTACTCCTCATGGTGAGTTGGGCTTTACTCTTTTCGAGATGCAGTTACTGTCACATTTACCAATGGAGGACAATCCATATGAAGAGTTTGTTCCGACAGAGGAAGAATTAGAAGAACTAGCCAAGGTGAATCCTCAAATGGTGGCAACGTTTGATGAGCTACTGTGTCATTACACGACTTGTACTCATCTATACAAGAGCAGTCCAGCATGCTATGTGACCAAATGGCTTGTATACCTCTTCTTAGGTCATACTACTGATTCTAAAATACAGGAGCAGTCCGACGGTAGGCCTCGCTCTTTTGAGCCATTGGATGCTCATACCATCGCTCGACTGATAAAGGAGTCTGGCCGTGTTGATTCCGAGCTCACTAAACCATGGAAGGGGTATGCCACCAAGACTTCTGTGAAAAGCTACATCCGACAGAGTTGTCAAAAATTATCACATGAAGCCACCTTAGTTGGCTTTCTTTCGTTATGGCTGCGACGGTTCGTTGTCCCGGGTGCTAGTGCAGTAGACCGACTGCATCGAGGCGTACTTTTTGCAACAGTACGTTTAGTGTTTGAATATAAAATGGATATCCTTTCAGCTATGACCAGTCGATTGAATGTTGGTCATCGAGAATTCACAAATGATATGATGGGGAAACCGAATTCTCGAAAAGATTATCCTTGTACTGAGATGCCGTACACTTACCTATTTGGCTGGTTGCTACTGCATCATCCTTCTCTGATGAATCCTGATCTCGGAGTTAGAGGAGCTTTGGCAGATAATTTCATCGAAAGATTCGCCAAGGCTAATGGAATGTTCATTCTCCACGAGACTTCAGGAAAGCCTTGAATAGGGGTATGGATTGGATATTTTTCTGTATCTCTCCTCCATAGGGTTATGAGGGCTTCCCACTGCTTATGAAAGATTCGATAATCCCCAATTCTCGTCCATCTCTTGCGGCATTTACCTGGTTGAAGATGATTAGACCCTCTCACTTGGTATATCATTTTGAAAGCAAATGCTTTTTAGAACCGTATTTACCAAGTCGTTTTGCTCGTCAATTTGACTATGACCAGTTACACGTCGGAAATGCAACGACATGCCTTAAAGCCTCAGGACACTTGATCGATGGTGCTCGTGGATGGAGATATTATAGCGAGAAAGGGACTCAGGAAATATTTTTAATGCCTTTGGCCAGTCTTGAGAATGGTCCGAGGATCTTGGGCTCATATGCCCATTTTTACACTTCAGCGAATACCTTCTTCGAGGGTTATTCGATAAATGATAGTTTTGTCGGGATGCAGAGGGCATTCGATGGTTAGACTGCCGGCATTAATTTGATCGAGGCTGAAGAAAACGCTCATGCTGAAGATCCTTTTGACATTGTGGATATGGGGGTGATTGATGTAGTTCAAGATCCATTGAGCGGTCTTCTCAAGAAACGCAAAGATGCAACTCCTTCAAAATAAGCGGGCAAGAAACGCAAAGTCTCTACTCAAGACCCAGCTGTTCCTCCTACCGCGAAAAAGAAATCAAAGGAAGTACTCGTTGTTGAGAAACCCGTAGCAAGGACTAGGCTTCAAAAATAGCTAGAGGCCAGTTTTTTACCTGGACCGACCACATCTTTGAAAGGATCGACTCTAGGATCAACTTCCACTCCTCCTCAAGAGAATGTCTCGAACGTCGAGGAGGACACAGACAAAGGGCCACCAGTTGTTGAGAGAATTCAACCTCAACAGTCTACCCTTGGTGAAGTACTACCTCCATCTGTTACCCCTGTTGAAGAACAACCTATTCCAATCGAGGTACCCATAACTTCTTTCCGCCCTTCAGTCAAGCGATCAGTAAAAAGAAAGTTGGTGGTCAGTCGTGACAGACAAAGTGTTACATCAAGACCCTCATTAGATGATCCCGATCTGCCTTCTCAAGAAGAGTCTTCGTCTGTTGTGGGAGACACACCTTCTCAAGCAGGTAAAGATCTTGGAATTATATCAAAAATCATGAATGTTGATCCTGTAGCGATTTACATTAACGTTCATTCATCTCCCGAACGCTCACTAGTAAGTACAGTCGCCACATCCCCAAAGGACATCCCTCCGAATACAGCTTCCGGATCAGAGATAGCGAAGACACCTGCTTCTTGGCCTCAAGGAACTTTTATGGGACTTACTTCAGCTGGTCCGATACCATATCTGGTTTCAGATGAAATGACCACTATTGTAAAGGGAATACGAATTCCAGCTTCACTTTTCAGAACAACTGACATAGAAACTCTGACTATCCCTACAGTTCAAGCTCATGATGTTCCTATTCCTATAAATAAAGAAATGATAGAAGCTTTACAGGGCTGTGAAGAGGATCCTCTTGATGCTTCTTCAGAGTCTAATAGAGCTGAAGAGCATAATCAGGCTGCAATTCCAAAGAGTCAAAATATAGTAACTGGTGATAACCCAATCCCTGCTGAGGGTGAAGAACATCTAGCTGAAGATGAGGGCGATTAAAGCCCTAGTGATGCTAATCAGAGTTTTGAGGAGCTACCAAGCGACAAGGACTCTGATATCGATATTATGGGCAATGATAGCCCAGATAATAAAGAAGCAACAAAGTCTGAGGGCCTTCAGAAAGTCGATCAGTCTATCATTGCTGCAGAGGAGATTCAGACCTCTGTTGAGCCAATCTAAGAAGCACAGAATAAATCCTTGGAAGGCTGGACCGAATCTGGTGCTGGAAGCAGTCATTTCATTTCGGGAGGCTCAGAAGCGGGAAGTAGTCAGGCAGCTATGTTAGAAAATACTATAGCGAGACTCAACACCGTACGAGACACAGAGCTTCGCAAAATTCCATATATGCCACCAGGCTCAGGTAAATTTCTGATCTTTATTTACTTTAGTTCTTTCGATGATATATCATAATTGTGTTTCTTAATTTGTAAAAAATCTCGTAGGGAAAATTGTAGTAGCTCCATCTACTGCTCTCAGTTTCACCTCGACCATGGCTCCTCTGGACATGGAAATTCAAACTGGAGAAGGAAGCTCTTCAATGATGCTAGTGCTAAAATCTTCCAATGCTTAGTATATGATTCCTTCCGCTATTACAGAAGGAGAGATTCAGATAGAAGTGGCTACCCCTGGTATTTCAACGATGAACAGGATCATCGTTGAAGCTTATACCAACGCTTTCTTCATTCATCTGGGGACTCTTGTTCAGATGGTCTTGGAAAAAGGCCAACCATTTGAATCAGTAAGGGGCCCTTCTTATTTTATCATTAAAGCTATCCACAAAGTGGTGATCTGGATAGGGCTAGCTACTTGGAGCACATCTTGGACACGCTTGAAGGATCTATCAAATCTTATCAAGATCTGACAAGAGGAAACATCCAAGGGCTAGTAGATGCTGAATGCGCAATGATGGCTCGCGAGTCTGCGGTACGACAAGCTAACTTTGAAGCTTCTGTAATAGATTTCTCACGACGTTCTGCAGAACTAGAGTCTAGCATTATCGAGATTACCTCTTCCGTTGAGCGTTACAAGACTGAGGCCGCAGAAAAGAAGAAGGAAGCGACTGAGTGTCAAACCCGCCTCCAGGAGTTAGAAACCGAGATGGCCCGGATTCAGGAGGTACTCAAATCAACTCGGTGACGTGAAGAGGAAGTGTTGGAAATGTGTCAAGTTGCCGCGAGCCAGTTAGATGATCTGAGGAGACAATGAGACAAATTTATTCAAACTCAGGGTGCAGAACTTGAACGTCGGGCTATCTCCCTGCAACCTTTTGATCCAGAATCTGGAAGAGCTCTGGCCAGGCAAAGAATACTTGATTCCAAAATGGAAAGAGCTGACACTTTGAAGAAACTGATAATCGATCTTTATACTCAGCCCCCTAAATGAAGCCACCCATAACAACTTTTTGCTATCTCTTGCATCATGGAAATAAAATAATCTTTTTGTGATTCTATTACTTGTTACATAGGTATAAGTAATAGATAGGAAGTATGTTCAGAGGTACCGGACATGACATAACTTCTTAGAAAATAACAATGCTCATTATATTTGTTCAGAGATAATATAGACATGACAGAATATAATTTTGAGATATTGTTATTTCAAAGATGACTTTATCAGAGGTAATGTGGACATGATAGGTCGCTAATGTAGATAGTAGAATTCAGAGGTAATATAGACGTGAATTCAGGTATCCATTGACTATCTTTAAATGAGCTGGGGTTCAAAAATAGGATATCTTTTAAAACACCTAGGCTCCAAAAGATGCAGTTCACGATAATGTGAGAGATGATCTGAAATAAAATTTGCTGGAGATTCAAGGATTTGAAATATATACAATGTGCATCAGAAAATATAATACACATATATATTATTATTTTTAAACATGGTATTTCTTCAGGAATTTGCCATTAATTGGCATCATGGCGATTCGACCATCCATCTATGACAATTGATAAGCTCTATTAGAGAAAACTTTACTTACAACGTAAGGACCTTCCCATTTTGGTTCAAATTTGCCCTTGCTCATATGCATCATAGTCATAGGACATCTGATAGTAAGGACTAGTTCTCCTTTCTGAAATTTTCGTACTTTGACTTTACGGTTGAAGGCTTTTGAGATACGGGCTTGATATAGCTCGATGTGTTGTTGTGCTAGCAACCATTTCTCGTCAATCGCTTCCAGCTTCTGAAGTCGAAGACGATCATTATTTTCTGTTGTGAGTTCATTAGCAAGGGCTATTCTCAATGATGGGATCTGAATCTCTAATGGAAGAACGGCTTTGCATCCATACACCAAGAAGAAAGGTGTACAACCGGTCAGAGTACGTACGGTAGTGCGATAAGCCCATAGACATTCTCTAAGCTTTTCGCTCCAGTTCCTTCTATTAGTAGAAACGAATTTCTTGAGAAGCTTGATGATTGTTTTATTGAATGCTTCTGCCAAACTGTTAGCCGCAAGATTGTAGGCTGTAGAAGCAATATTGTTGATTCGATTGTCATCACAGAATCGAGTAAACTTCTGACTGACAAATTGAGGTCCATTATCATGAATGATTCATCGTGGAACTCTGAATCGATAGATCATATGATGCTTGATAAAATTAACTACACTGCTCGTTTTGACTTCGGTTAGAGGTATAGCTTCCGCCCACTTCGAGAAGTAATCGGTTATAACCAGTATAAACTGATGTCCTCTAGATAACGGTGGGTTGATATGACCAATGACATCCATGCCCCAAGCTTCAAAGGGCCATGATGCTGCAGTTGGGTGAAGGAATTCTGATGGTTGGTGATAAAGTTTGCATGGATTTGACATGCTCGACATTTCCTTGCATACTCGATTGCATCTGATACCATCGAGGGCCAGTAATAGCCTATACGTCGAATGTAATCCTGTAGTTTAGGACCGGGCTAATGTGCACCACAAACACCATCATGAGCTTCACGAAGTATTTGTTTTGCTTTGTCTCCAGTGAGACAACATAGAAGTAAACCATCAAATGTTCGACGATAGAGTGTCTTAGTGGTATGATTGTAATAGAATCTGAGTGACCGTCGACGGATTGTTATAGCTTCCTTGGGATCTATGATTAAAATATCATGTACCACGAAATCAATGAGAGGAGCCCTCCAATCTTCACTAACGGCATTGATTTCAATTGAATTGATGAACATAATATTTGAGTTATTCTCGATGCAGAACAATTCTCTATTAGTGATGACAATCATTTGCTGTCTTCTGACTGGAATGGCTAATACTGCCACAAGATTAGCAAGTGCATCAGTCTTTATATTACATACTCTACGTACATGTTCAATGAAGAAGCCTTTGAACGATGTAGTGAACTTGATTGCTGCTTCATGATATGGAATAAGATCTTGATGTCGAACTTCATATATTCCTTTAACCTGATTTACGATCAGTTTAGAGTCACCATACACTTTTAGATATTCTATATCCAGTTGTTTGGCTAATTGGAGGCCGATGAGTAGAGCGTTGTATTCATCAACATTATTAAAGCATGGTTTGTCTAAGGAATAGGCCTTTTGAATAGCTAATCCTTCTGGCGATACAAGAATGATACCTACCCCAGCCACAATAGCACCTTTAGGTCCAATTCTAGATGCACCATCAAAAAATATACGTCAAGTAGGAAATTCTTCTGAAATCAAATTAGACTCCAGCGTTTCATCGGGAATTTCATCAGAGTTTAGAGGTTTCAGGTACTGGATGAGCAGCTAAGAAGTCAGCTAAGGCTTGGCCTTTGACAAACTTTTACGGGATGTAGACCATATCATATTGTGCTAGCAATATGGCCTAAGTAGCAAGCCTGGAATTAAGTTTGCTAGGTTTCTTCATCAATACTCGTAGAGGATTGACTCTTGAAATGACATGAATGGTTTGGCCTATGATGTAATATCGTATTTTCTAGACGGCAAACATCAAAGCCAAACATTTTTTTCTACCGGACTATATCGATGTTCATTATCGATCATTGTTCGACCGAGGTAGTAGATGGCTTGCTCATGACCTTCTTTATTCTTTTGTGCTAAGAGGGCTCCCAAGGAATGATCCATTACTCGAACATACATCAGGAAGGGTATTCCTGAGACTGGAGGCACCACCATTGGAGGGTTCATCAAGTACCGTTTTATATCTTCAAATGCTTGCTGACATTCTTCAGTCCATATAAAAGACACACATTTCTTCATCAATTGAGTAAACAGTCTGCAACGTCTAGACAGATTCGAAATGAATCTCCTGATGTATGCAAGCCGTCCCTGGAATCCTCATAGCTCTTTTAGGTTGCGTGGAGGACGCATCTCTTGAATGGCTTTGATCTTCTCAGGGTCAACGTGTATACCTTTAGAGGTAATAATGAATCCGAGAAATTTGCCACTAGAGACTCCTAGGAATGACTTAGTAGAATTCATCTTGAGTTGATGTTGGCACATTAGTTCGAAGATAGTTCTCAAGTCTTAGATGTGGACTTCTTTTAGACGACTTTTCACAGTAATATCGTCGACATAGCATTCGACTGTCTTCCGTAAATAATCATGAAATATGGTACTCATAGCCCGCTGATAGGTTGCACCAGCGTTCTTAAGACTGAATGACATGACGGTATAGCAATAAACTCCTAAAGGAGTACAGAATGATGTATGTTTCTCATCTTCAGGGTTCATCCGGATCTGATTATACTCGGAGAATCCATCCATAAAAGACATTCATTCAAACCCGCAAGTGTGTTGATCATAACATCAGTGATTGGAAGGAGAAACTCATCCTTGGGACAAGCATCGTTGAGGTCTCTGAAGTCAATGCAAACTCAGACTTTCCCTGTTTTCTTCATAACAGGGACGACAATGGCTACGCAGTCAGGATGTTGTTCCTCTCTGACGAAGCCACATGCAATGAGCTTTTTGACTTTAGTTTCTATTGCATCTATCATGTCAGGTAGAAACCGTCGTTGTTGTTGTTTGACTGGCCTTACATTAGGCATAATGTTGAGCTTATGGGTAGCGATCTGAGGATCTAGTCCTGGCATAT
This sequence comes from Iris pallida, assembly GCA_029216955.1. Classification (NCBI taxonomy): domain Eukaryota; kingdom Viridiplantae; phylum Streptophyta; class Magnoliopsida; order Asparagales; family Iridaceae; genus Iris; species Iris pallida. The sequence goes on from JANAVB010033616.1 coordinate 7,394,283, forward strand.
CCTCATAACTCCAAGAGAAGACATCGATGTATTCTCAGATAAGCTGAATTAATTCTTACTTGTCTACTTCTGGGTGGCTTTTGCTGATGAAGATTGGTCTTGGCAAGCCTTCTTCTCCAACATCGATCTGAATTAATTGATCCTCAGTAGGTGGTTCTCGTTGGTTGAAGCAAAGTTCCCATTGAGTGTCCATCCTTTGTGCCCAAGGATCAGCTGCGGGAGCTTCAATAAAGTCATCTTCGTCTGCTGAGAACTCGACGGTCACCATATTGGAGAACAGGGTCACTCGATGGACGTGCCCTACATTGGTGTCAGAATTCCATGACACGGAGTCAGAAGAGTTAGATCGTTCTTCTTTATCAGATTTAGAGGCATCTGGAGTCGCGATCGGTGAAGTATAGCCTAACCCTCGCTTTGATTTACTATAGTATTATAGTGACTTTCCTTTTGGGGTTAGGATGCGAATAGGAGTTCGCCTTCCTTTACCACCGTTGAGATCGGCCTTGAAGTTATAACCCATCTTTTGAATGATGTCTTTTGATTGTTGACTATAACGATGGAGTTGGAGTCGCCCTTTATCGTCATTCTCAGGGTCACTATCAGACATGATCTTTTGCTCTGTTCCTTTGCTAAAAAGTATAGGAAGTTCATCTTTCTTCTGTGAAGGAACTAAAAAGAAAGAATATTGAACTGATTCCAGTGATACTTTGTCTTGGAGAGATTGAACTGCTCTTATTGTAAGTGGTTCAAAGTTATTTAGCATTTCTAAGTAACATTGAGTATAATAAATAACATCAGTATACTGCAAAGGAGATGCTTCTTTATTGATATTTGCATCGGTATTTTTAACAGTACCTTTAGTAGTTGATTTACTAAGCTTAATAACCAGAGGGGGAGAAGAAGGGGGCTTGTTATGACAAAGGTCAATAATAAGAGGCTCAGAAGAGGTGAGCTCCCTATATTCCTTCTTTTCAATTGTGAATGCTTAGTAGAAGCAGGAAGATGAATAATCAGTGGTTGAGAAGATGAAGGACAAGAGGTACGTCCTTTGACTGGAATTACCAAAACATTATCGGGGTTTTCCCTTTGATCTTCTTCTTTATCCATAGCCAATACTACCTTCATGTACTCTTCTTTGTACATCCTGGCATCTGAGAAGTAAACTTCTACACCCTGGAAGGGATTGAGATCGGTGACTTCTTTTTTTACTTCTCCTTTGTCATCAACATATTTGATGCATTAATGGAGGGTAGAAGGGACTACGTTGTTCTCATGCAACCAAGGTCTTCCAAGCAATGCGTTGTAGGATCCTTGATCATTAATCACATAAAAAGTGACTTTTGGTACGAAGATTGCCGATTTGAACTTTCAAGCGAATCCTCCCCAATGGTTCACTTTTTCCTGAATTGAATCATAAAATGGTTGTCACCGTAGTAGAAAGACTATGAACTGGGATCTTCAATGCATCTAGTAGGGTCTTCGGCATGATACTGAGTGCAGACCCAGGATCAATCAGGATGCGACTGACCTTCATCGTATCAACATATCCTGTGAAGTAGAGGGGACGATCATGTCGGTTATCCTTCCATAGCATGTCTTCTTGAGCGAAAGTGATATTAGGAATCACTTCCATTAGACTATGGCAATAGGAATACGCTACTGGTTGTTCATCTGACTACTTCAGATGTGCTAGACAAGTTTCTGCCTGTATCAATGCTTCACTTAATGTCTTTCTAGTTTCTTTTGAGAGACACAACAGTTCAAAGATCGATAACCTTACTGGAGTACTGGACAGTTGAGCCAATATGTCAAAGTTGTATGGTTTCTTAAGACCTTAAAATGTTGCTGTCTTCAAGCTTTTATCAAAACGGGCAGGTTGTTTGCCTTTATCCATGGTTGTGGACTTTGGAAGCACCGGTTCTTGTGGTAATGATGATGTAGACGGCACATTTGTATCAAGAAGAGGAGATATAGGAAGGGCATCGGGAACAGGAGTAATAACACCTTCTTCTCCTTCTGGATAGTTTCTAAGGTACGATCTTCCAGATCTAGTACCGGTCAAGACTTCTTCTTCTAGCACTGGTGAGAAAGAAACCATATTACAAGTTTTCATTTGGGCCTTGCTTTTGGATGATTTCTTCTTTGGAAAAGATGAAAGATTCATCCAGAATCCCAAACCGACCCGAGATTGGTTGTGCTGAAGATGTAGAGAAAGAGGCGTAGGAGATCCTTTTCCGTCATTCAAACGAGGAGCTTTTTGCAAGTCATATCCCATTTTTGTCATTAATTCACAGAACTGTTGACTGTATCGGTGGAATTCTGGTTGATAATCAATATCTGACTTTGACGGTGTTGAAGTAGAAGAAGAAGATGAAGCCCTTACAGGGATAAATGTATCTTGTAAAGGTAGAGGTTGACCGCCAAGGGATGTCATGTGGCATGACTTGTATTTGGTTGCTTTCTTTGATTTGATAGATTGAGCTGATGCTTTTGGCTCAAAATCAGCAACTAAGCCAAGATGAATCCACATGATTTCTCCCTTGTCAGTAGAGAGAGGTACGAGCCATCATTTTGGCCGGAGGAAGGTTGACGATCTCCAAAGTAGCTTTTGGAATGGAGACGACTCTACTCTGAACCTCCAGGGCAGGAAAATCACCAAATTGCACGGAGACGACATTTGTAGTTACAGTCTTCTCATCATGTTGGAGAGTGATTGCTTGAGCATTGATGAGCTCTTGAATCATTCTTTTGAGCACATAACACGCCCTGGTTGGATGTCCCAAAAACCTGTGATACATACAGTATTTAGGATTGTTAGTTTTACCTATTTTATCTGGGCGTTTAGCTTCAGAAAGTTGAAGCTTGCTGCTCTTGAGTAAACAATCGAATATGCTCATAACATCATCTTCATCGAAGGAGTATTCGATCTTAGGCCGTTGCGGGGGTGTCGTCATTGCTGCGTCTGTTGGTTGATCCTCATTGATAGCCAAAGTTTCTTTCCCTTTGACATTAATGGCTAAAGTCTTTTTGCCCTTGTGGTTATTTTGACGGCCACCGCTGCTGGATGTAGAATGTTCATCCCTGTCAAGATTAGGCATCTGAATGCCTAATTGCTTGAACTTGTCGGCACTTTCTTCCACTGCCTTAGCATTTACTATGAAGGAAGGCCAATCTTGGAACTATATAGACCCAATCCACATGCTGATTATAGGCAACAAATTTGATTTACATGTGTCTATAGTCAGAGCATCCGGCATTCCTAAAGGCATTTTGAGTGCCTCACGGCGGAATCGTTCAATAAAATGTTCAGTAGTTTCATTGGATCGTTGTTTGATTTTGATGAGGGATGACATGGTCATGTCATTTGTTCCCTCATAAAATTGTTCCAGGAATATTTATTTAAAACTAGCAAAAGAGGTTATGCAACCATCTGGCAAACTATGGTACCAGTCATAAGCTGCCCCAGCTAAACATCCGACGAATACTCTAGTGAGTAAAGTATCGTTTGGCTGAAGTTGATCAGTTATTACCTCGAAGTGGTTGAGGTACTGGCTTGGAGATGTTCTGCCATCAAACAGCATAATGGTAGGAGGTTTGTATTTGGGTGGGAACTGGACTTCTTTCCACTCTATGGGATAAGGTTGTTTGTGTAAAATCCTTCATAATTTAAAGGAATATTTAAATTATTTTTTTGATTTTATTTAATTCTAATTTATTTTTATCTTATTTATATTATATAAAAGGACTATAGCCATGGTTGAGTTTGAATATGCAAGACGACTAGAAAGTATGGATAATTTTTGATTTTATTTAATTCTAATTTATTTTTATCTTATTTATATTATATAAAAGGACTATAGCCATGGTTGAGTTTGAATATGCAAGACGACTAGAAAGTATGGCATGCCTAGCGTAGTCGGGTGCTTTAACTAGCATGCTAGCTATGTTAGTAATGTCATGGTCATATTGTAATCTCTTGCATGTTAACCATTTAAATTATGGCACAAGTTATATTTTTATTTAATTAATTAGTTAAGAAAGACTTTATGACTTTTTAGGAGACACGGTTGCACCAAACCTTCCCAAACATTTTCTAAGCCAAACCCAAACCTATGTAGGCATGTTGGGCGTTAATAAATATTAATAATTACATTTTTTTTATTTAAATTCAGATTTGGATTGAAATTCTATAGATAGAATTAATTAGTTCTATATTAGGAAACACCTTTTTAAATCATCAATCCAATCAATTAGCCAACTCACCAAATAACCAAACCAAATCATGTGGACCCACATATGACCAACCAAAGATTATTTTTATATAATTTTCATCCAAAAATAAACCCCTACATTGGCGGGCCATGCCATGCATGAAAACACCCTCCTACATATATAAACTCAACCCATAGGTCCATATATATATCAACCCTTATCAAAACCCTAACCTTAACACCAAAAATTCTTATTTATCACCCAAGAGCAACTCCTTTACAATTAGTTTCGAAAATAGCATTCCCTCCCCTCTACTACATTATCCCCTCCATCACATAACTCATCCTCCTCTATAAAGGCTCATTCTTTCATCCTTCTTCCAACTAAACTCCACCAAACCAACTCTAAAAACTCTATCTTTTTCATCCAACCAATCCTAACCATTGTCCACCCCTCAAAGCTCATTAATAAAGGATTGACGAGCAAGGGCATCATCAAAGGAGGGAGCTTTGACAAGAATAAGCCTTCACAAAGCAAGGACCTTGGTAAGAAACCCCAACTTTTCCTTCTCAAACCCATCTCATAAATCTGTAGAAATTATGGTATTAATTCTATAGAAATAGTATTTTAATGCCTCTTGGGTAGTATTTTCATCCATAAAAATTTTATGAATTATGATGACCTTGGTAAGAAACCCCAACTTTTCCTTCTCAAACCCATCTCATAAATCTGTAGAAATTATGGTATTAATTCTATAGAAATAGTATTTTAATGCCTCTTGGGTAGTATTTTCATCCATAAAAATTTTATGAATTATGATAGCTATTTTCATGTTTCGGTAGAGCCAAAACTTACCACATTGTGAAGGAACTATAAGTTTCTGTAGGAATTTTTCAAAACTGAATTTTGTGTAGGTTAATATATTTAAATTAGGATTTTGAAGTATTTTTTCATGAATTTATCAATTCAATTCTGGTTGGAAAAAATTGTAGGTCAAAACTAGCTAATTTCGGGTAACCGGCTGACCTAGAATGTCCCAAACTTGTAGTATAACTCAACCCTTGTACCTCTGATATTATTCTATAAAATAAAATATTTTATTGCTGTATAAAATATATTTTTGGTTATTTTAGCAATTTTGAGTCATTAACTATGTTCCTGGCGAGTTTCGGGTAGACTAGCTGACTTAGTAATCAACCAGTCGTAAATGTCTTTAAAAATATTAATTCTAGAATTTCAGAGATAAATCTATAAAAAATTAGTTTAAATATTATTATTATGATTTTATATGATTTTTAAGTAGGTTATTGAAGTAGGAGCATAACCGACTAATTAAAAGTTAGAAACCCTAAAACTGTGTTTCGATGTCTCGTGGAACCTGTGTCTGATTGTATGGATCTAAATGGTTCCACGAGAGATTGAATATAATTTTAACACATTACTTTGACTAATTAAGTCATATAGTAAGTTTCATAAGTAGTGACTTAATCTAGTTAATTAATTATCTAGGAGCGTCGGGTTCCGGAGGCGTGGATGCGGAAGCGGCGTTTCATATTTACAGCACGAAATCAGGTAAGATACCTTGCTACCTTACTCTGTGAATTACATATTCTTATTTTTAGTTGTTATTTTCAGCATTTCTTATTTGTTATTATAAAATTGTGCGTCCAAGTCACACTTGGGTGCAAGCGACTCTATCGGTCGTTTTCTTGCTTTTATTTATCCCTCTTGCATCGACTTAGCCTAGTGACCACCCATTTTTGATGAGGTATTGGTATATCTCATACGGCCTTGACACTTACTTTACCACATATTGTGAGTCACATATAGGACACGTACTCGCGTAGTCGGCCGGCCACCGATACGTATGGGGTGTGCGACGGTTAGGAGTAACTGCCAATAGAATTGCATGCTAGTAGACTTGGCAGCTACTAGATGGTCATAAGAGTCATGGATGTGACTCCATTAGGCATTGGGAGGGAAGAACATTTTCTTGATGTATGGGCCACATTTACATACTGCTATTGTACCTGAAGCTCCGTTGGAGACGCAGGTTCACCCTATTATACTGATTCCCTCTGACGTTCAGGGAACGTCATGGACGTTTTCTTACTGATTCCCTCTGACGTTCGCCGAACGTTATGGACGGATTATACTGATTCCCGCTGAGAGGGACGATGCCACTGCTATACAGCCCGAGTGCCCATATGTGGAGGATTGTTCTTTATTGCATATTCACTATAGTACGGTTAGGCATCCTATTGCATGCATCCCTTATTTTCTATTATATATCACAGTTTATATGGCATGGTGTTTTTTGTATCTTGTTACGTCCCTCTGAGGACCTGGTTATCTCTCCAGGTGTGTGCTTCTGTGATATTGCAGGTGTTCTAGTCGAGGTCACGATCTTCTCTATTCATTCGGAGATGACGTGTCTTGGGTCTTTCTTTGCTACTCCCTCCAAATCATTTCAGTTTCCATGTATATTTTTCCTTACTTGTTGGTAGTGGATTTGTCTCCGCCCAACGTATTGTACAAAGACTTATTACAGTTGATTATATGATATCTTTTATTCTTCATTTATGGATGAGATTAGATTACTCTTGGTTTACTGCATTTTACAGCTTATGTATTCATACGAAGTTTCTATATATTGGAGTATACTTCGTATGTATGCAGCTAGCATGGATACGTACCTAGTGCTAAGTATTTTGGGACTGGGACGTTACAGTTTGATCCCAAGCTTTTGTAGACCGTCTTTCTGTTTGAAAGCTTCAAATTGAGTACGCAAAAGCTTCACGACCTCATTAGTATCTCTCAATACTTGTGGAGCAGCAGATTGATTTGAGGTATTAGGAGGAGGGACTGCATGATAAGCACCATCTCCAGCACCAGATTGACTTGGAGTAGCCTGAACTGGTATAGAAGCGGTATGAGAAGACTGTACCCAGGCCAATATTGACGGGAGTAGATGCCGTTACAAGTTCTTGGGTTGGAATTGGATTCACAACTGGTGGAACCGTACGTTGAGTTACGATTATGGTGTGCATACTGTAACCATTTCAGCCATGGTCTTCAATTTATCTTCTAATGCAGCAATTCGCTGTTCCTGACTAGCAGAACTGGAGGCGTCTTGATCCTCAGCGATGACATAATCTCTTACCTCCCTAGCTACAGAAGATGAACTAGTGGAGAAGATTGTCCGATCAGAGTCTTCACTATCAGCGTCGAAGTCATGCTTAGAACCACCCCAAGATACAAAGAAGGAAAATTCCTTTGAGCGATTGAGTCTCGGCCAGAGTCAGGAAGATTTCTTTGACCGATTGAGTCTCGTCAGAGTCAGAAAGATTCTTTTAACCGATTGAATCTCAAACTCTGGAACTTGTGTTCTGGTAGACACCTTCGCTGGCGTCTCGGATCCGATCAAGATATTGTTGGCTGGGATTTATGGGACGCATTATGTCTCTGACGTTTTCTACCTCCAGTACTGCGGGATGTCATATTAATTGAAGCAAAGAGTACTTCATCATCACTAGAGTGAGTATGGTGTAAGCAATTGAAGACGGATCGCTTAGGAGACTGAGAGTAGTTCAAACGGTCAAAGACAGACCATTTTGCTGCATGACAGCAATATTTGATCATAATCTCATAATTACATGGATGTTGTACAAGTGGGGTTGTAAATACATGAGATGGACCCATGATCTTTCACTTTTGTATAAGAATTTTGTGGAGATCATTTACATGAACAGGATGAGAAAAAGAAGAAGATACATGTTTATGTATTATATTAGGAACATGATTCTTGTTCTTAAAATGCCCTGTTCCTCTGGTGTACAGGGAAGTGCTAAGTTGATTGGCATAGGTGAGAGGATCCCTGATCATAGGAGTCTTCAATTTGTGCTGTTTACTGATTGGCGCAGACTGTGCCGGGCGTATTCTATGATCAGAATGATGCGCCAATTGCGTGTCTGTCTGAGACACCATCAACTTTCCCTGACTAGATCTTATTATGTACAGGGTAGGGAGGTTCTAACTATGGCTTGATTGGCGCTGGCCAGACTGATGTAGAGTGGGTAGAATTCCCTGTTGCTCTGTGTATATAACTTCAGCGCATTTTGCTTCAGTGCGTTTGGCTTCAGCGCGCTTTGCATGGCACAAATGAGTAGTAGAATGTACTTTCCTGTCAAAAAAAGTAGCATTCTTACTCAGAAATATTGTATCATCAATTGACGCCGAAGTGCCATTAGATAAGTTTTCCACCAAGTTGAAAACTGGGGAAAGGTGTGGAAAAGACGCAAAGTATTTTCCTTCATTCTGCACAGAGGCAGTGATGTCCTCCTCCAAGTTAGGCACTGTGGAGGAGTGAGAAGAGACTTTTTGATGCTGTCTTTTAATTGGCGCTGGAACAGTAGATGGTGCGCCCTTCACCAAGTTCAGAGCTTAGGAAGAGTGGGAAGCCACCACTGAGTGCTATCCCTTAGTTGGTGCAGCAACAGTCTTCGTGGACTTGGGAGTCCATATGGCGCGTGCCTTGTTCTTGGCTGCAGCAGTGAAAGTGCGCTTGGCGCTGCCAGTGCCTATCATCGCTTCATAGGCCGTTTGGTCGACTTTCACAACCATTGTCTTCTGTGTCGTCCCGATCGACACTTCATTGCATTGAGTTGTCACCTTCTCGTCAGAGGAGAAGGTCGTCCCCAGCAGAGTCGCCATTTTGTTTGCAAGAACAAAAGTTTTTATTTGGAACAAAAACTTGTTTACAAACTAAGAAGAGTACAAAAGTTTAATTAATTTCTAGGAAAGTACAGCTATAGGAATCTAATATGAAGTTGATTACTTTATCCCTTGGACTATGTGATGTCGAAGACTCGAGCCTATAGAGAATACAACAGCACTTTGTTAGAAGATTATGATCATTCCTCTCTTTAGAAGTGTTTCGAAACTCTATTTATAGAGTTTCAAAATAATTGTTTCCTGGTTGGCACACTTGGCGCAGACAACATTTGGCGTATCATCATCCTTCGCGCGAATGATTAATTTAACTGCATAGGACGCATGACATTCTGTGAGAGAAATGCGTGTGGTCGTGGGCAATGTTATATACACATTCTTCGAGATTAGTGGCATGTGCACTACGTAATCTAACTACTTTGGGTGATAATTGATCAATTGGCGCTCATAAGATGAATGGCGCGAGCTCGCGCCATCTGTTTTAAAACATAATAGAATTGATTTTATCGTCAACCATGCATGGCGCACAGTAAATGACAAAATATCATATGATCCTGACACAATCTTTTCGAGCGGTGCGCTCTCTATTTTCGAAGAGATTTTCCTTGACTGTCGTGTTGTCAGAAAATGATGACAATCGCTTTGGCTTCTCTAGAAAGACTGCCACATGTTGCCCTGTGCCAACTGAGACTGGCGCCATTTGATGCCATGCGCCTTCTGTGTCCTGCGCCATTTAGTGATTTATGTCCTTAGCGCCTTTTATGGGTAGCGCATGATGATGTTGATCATTTTGAAGCTTCTACACAAAAACGTAACCATCAAAACCAAAAACTTTAAGTTCCAAAGAGGCTTAGAATCATGCAAGAAAGAAAATAGAACAAACAAAAATGACAACAAAATAATATTGTTTAAGATTTAGCAAGATGTACTTGCCTAGGTTAAGCTCCAAGCCTAATCTTCTACTCCTCCTCCTAGGGGGGTTAGACACCACACCCAAGGCCTCAAGGCCAAGCTCTTGGCAAGCTCCAAGGGGGAGAGAAGGGAAGAAAAAATAAAGAGAGAGTGAAGAGAATGAAAGAGAGAGGAGAGAGAAAGTGAAATGGTATATATAGAAGGGGAATTAATCGTAACCGTTAGATGGTGATCCATGTGAAGGTCTAAGTCAATTATGGCCATCCAGAAAAAACTATGTATCCATTAGATAATAGGATGCTTCTACAATATTCACGAAAATATCTAAATACTATTCATGAAAAAAAATATAAAATCAAAAATATCTAAAATGTGCAAAATCTGTCCGGGCAATATACCGTCGGTATACACTGGTATACGGGCGGTATGCCGGTCAAGAAGAAAATCTACAAGTTGAAAGTTTTTTTAAAGCATTCTGAAAACTATGAAAATACGAAATATAGTACAAAAATACGTATCCGTATATAAATACCGATACTGTGAGATGAGTCTTACACCCTCTGAGAGGACTAGTCCAGTCTCGAGAACTCTGCTCGATATTATATCCACTATTTAAAATAGAGATTACACCGCGTGCTTTACTCCGAAGAACACACCAACTTAAACACCGTCATGTTTTAATCTAAAGCCCACGATCAAACTTCAACACCTGTCTGAGAAAGCTTTTATACTCCAAGCTTGTACAACTCGAATACTCCTAATCGAAAACCACTGGCACTAGAAGAATGGGAGTTGTCTTGGAAAATAGGAATATTGAAAGCTTTTTGTAATATGGAGGCTTTAGAATAGACAGAGAAGATGAAGAATGGATTGAGTGATTAGAAATGACAAATTCTTCTCTATTTATAGGAATTTTTGAACTAGAGTTCGGGCAGAACTCTGCTAGGGCAATGTTCATAATTTTGAACGTTTGAGATCCAAAAGACTAGGAAAAAGCTGCTAACCAGGAGTGGTCCAAGGGAACCGAGTTCGGTCTGAGTTCGGCTAAATAGTTTTCTGGATTTTCTTGGTTTGTGTAGGCTTTTGGATGTTGGTTTGTTTTGGGATAAAGGATAGATTTGGTTTGGGTTAGGATAGACTTCTAAATTTCCAGTGTTCCCGACTCACAAATAATATAGATTCAATAAATAAAAATACAGAATAAAGAAGAAAAATCTTCTTGACGATCAAGTACAATCTTCTGTAGTCGTCTTTGAAGTCTTCTTGCTTTTCATATCAAGGTCAGAGTTTTAAGTTAATTATCGAAATCAGGTTGATCATGGCTACAAGGGCCAATAATCTCCCCCATTTTGACAATTTGACAAAACTGCGATTGATATTTTAGCAATTTGTTCAGCTTGACTTGAAGTAGATTTGTACGGTACGAAAGTAGCTTGCATATTGATTTGCTCCCCCGTAATTAATGATCAAGCTCTGAACATTGTGAGATCTAGCAAAAAATATCTCAAACCAACTTCTTTAGAGCAATATGTAGAAGTATAAGAAATTTGAATATTCAACATTTTAACATGTAATGGAAAGTATCGTATTTCTCCCCCATTTGTCATATAATCAAAATGACAGAACTTAAAAAACATACTTAGCACAGAAAAATAAGCAGCATGTGAACTAGTAAGCATGAAGAGAATCTCATAACTAGAAAATGCGTAAAGTGCTGAAAGTAAACTGATACAAATAGTGCAAAGTCTAAAACATGCCAACCTAAACTAAAATATTGGAAATGCTTTAAAGAAGCATATATCTAATACATAAGCATAAAAATAAAGTGTCACGACCCGCACCCTATTTAGGGGCACGAGAACGTGGGTACGTCCAGCCTACGCCGCAGTATCGGCGGTAGAACGCTGTATAGGTCATCTATAACATCTAACATCTAACAACAAGATATATAAATCTGTCATCTCCGCACAGAGGTATAATATAACATCTCTACTATATAATCTCAATCACAAGTCTAAGGAAGATAGAGCACGATATGGAATCAGATAAAAGGAAGAAACTGAATATAAATAGAGTTATCACACCACACAAAATACAAGTCCTGAATATAAATAAGTCTAAACTAACAATCGGAATAATCTGATACAAACTGAAAGCTATAAAGTACTAAGCTATAACTAAGCACACTCTACTGGGCTAGGTCATCCTCTGGCTGTTGTGTACCACCCTCATAAGCCTTATAAAAGGTAGAACATTCATCTATATCATCTGTAATATTTGTCAACATATCCAGTCAGGATGGAACGAGCACATCTCATCTAGAAATCCCAAGTAAATGACAAGGACTATAAAACAGTTATAGATAGTTATATTGATGAACATGGTAAGATAGACAGAAATATGTGAGAACAAATAATGGAAAAGAACTACTATATCAAGATAGAACAATATAATGGTGAACTGAATGTATAAAGCTATAATTGACAATGTGTTTTAGAATACTAGTTGGATATATGATCGGCCTGGAATATTCAATAATTTACACTAAGGAAGTCTACCTCAAACATACGTGCAATGTATGCTTAGCTAGTAGCCGATGATTTACACTATTAGCCGATAGTTCTTGATCACATATCTAACTAGTATTACCCCCGCCCCGACTGATACGATGGATTCAACCATGACACGTTACTAGCCAATGTTAACCAATATTTATCCAATGTTATCCAATACCAACAAGAACAATATTCGATACCAATAATATCCAATGTTATCCAATACCGACAAGAATAGTATTCGATACCATCGGGATGAGTTAAGGTAACATTTTATGACTAAAGATCCAATACCAATACCAATCTGTGAACCATCGTGCCAAGAATCATAGTAGACATCAAATAGAACTAACTAGAACTGAAATACAGTAATCACCAAGTAAATAAAAGAACTATCAGAGAATGTACTCGCCTGATACCATGAATGACTGATATGAATAGATATCCGAACTGATGTCACAGAGTCCTAATTAGAGCAACACATATTATAAGGAGTTCAATTTGAAATAATAGAAATTTACAATGCAATCTACATGTTTCTAAGTCAATCTAGGTCAAAGTCAACTCTTGGTCAACTCTAAGTCAACTCTGTTCCACCTTGGGTCAAACTAGGAGTCAAGGTTAAGCTTCTAGGATTTTGGTCAAACTTAGATTAGTGGTCAACATCTATGATACTTAGGATATATTAATATATATACATACCATATATATCCTTACCCATATAGTACCACCCTAACACATACATATAGATATCATATATCAAGTATATACATATCCTCACTATGAACCATAACCTATATCTATATACTCTCATAATATATATATATAGATACTATATAACCCAAAAATATATATACCTATCTATATAACCCTTCCACAATCTAACATCACATACTCAAACCCAAACACTTAGACACTAACCCACTAACACTAGGATACCATATCAACCTTGGTCATATTGGCATCCCAATACCAATACCTTGGTTGGAATCCAATAACTTAACTTGCGTAAACCTATACCTTACCTTCATATTTTGATACCTTACCTTGGTACCTTGATACCGTACCTTGGTCATAAGGTAAACTAATCATTTACCTTGAAGGTAAAGGTAATTCATATTTACCTTAAGATACTAACTTGGTATCATGAGATACCAAGATACCCCTCAAATATCTAATTAACTATCTAATGTACTAACATAACATCTTAACTAATATCTAACATATAACCTATAAAGACTAACTTGCTAACATACCAAAATTTAGAACTAACATAACCTACTAACATATCAATATCTAACATACTAGATATCTAACATCAAACTATCTAACAACATATTAAATATCTAACAAAATACTAACCTCTACTATCTAACTAACACTCATACTAACAAATTGGTGGAACTGGGGATTCCCAGGACCCTTCCTTTGGTGTGCGTATTGATCGATAGAAAGTTAAACAGATCTAATACGTGTTCTAACCCTTCATAGACGGAAACTAGGGTTCACGAATTATACCTGCGGCGGAAAGGAGACAAGTAATTCCTGGCAATCTCGAGCGGACGAGCCTAAGATCTTCTGCACGTATTCCTTCCTCGAATTAGACGTCGTGTGGGCGATGATCTTCCAACCTTTTCTTCTCCTTGGCAGCCCTCTCTTCTCTCCTTACGTGAATCACGAATTTAGAAAAAGTTTCAGATTTCTGATCAGTAATCTGGCGGCCAAAGAATAGAGGATATATATAGGCTACGACAGGGACCATGAGGAGAAATTAGGGTTAGGCCTCCTAACGGATCTAGATATCCCGTGTTCAGCCCGAACACACAATCCAGACCCATTAACAATAGCTCGGTCCACTAATGAGCTATTATTGCACTACCTCCCTAATCCTAAATTATGTTTGTAGGCTTTTTTTTATTATATGCTCGTTTGGCTCCCCATGTTAAGATATCGTATGTCTGTCGATCAAATTAAGTTACTGACAACTATATTGATTCGACATCTTTTATCCTTAAGTAGTACCACTTAACTTTATTTGTCATGTCAGATATAATCTACCTGTAGGGTTTACATGACAATCCTTATGAGCTCCTTAAGGGGACATCATCAACCCGATGTATCAGGATATGGATTCCATTTATAATCAACAGCCCATCATATATACAATATTAATACCTAATTCATAGAGGTTGTTGATCCATAATGAATCTCACTCTTTTATGAGTTAAAGTAATACATACTGCATATACATGTCCATTATTATATCCGGATTAAGAGCACAAGCATCCATAATAACAGAGGTGTTTGTTCTCTTATGTAGTCAGTACAAAGAGAACAATCTCAAGTGGTCCTGTTCAATACACACAAAGTGTACTTGTCACCCCCGTTTTCTGTTCTACGTATTTTCAGTATACGTATACGGAATCCTGGCATGTATTTTATTTTTCTGCCTGGCTAGCTAATTTCAGTTTAATCATGATTAGTTTCATCATGGCATGTAATGGTTTAACTTGGTTTATTTTGGGTTGGCTTGGTTTATTCTTTGGTTCATCATGTTAAACCCACCACCACCCCCCTTTAAACCCACCTAACTTTTCTCTCTCCTTCACTTTCTCATTTACTCATTCCTTCTCCATTAAACCCACCACCAACCAAGAATACCCCTTAGGCAAGTACAACTTGCTTCCACAATAGAATCCATTTTATTGTTTCATTAGCTTCTCCTCATGTTTCTAAGACACATTAGAACTTGTCATTTTTCATTTTGAGGATTTGATTCTTGTAGATCTAGAAATTGGTCATTTTCGGATTTTGGTGGTTTTGATCTATCAAACTTCTTTGTTTTCAAATTTTGATGGTTCCATGTTAAAGAGAATTTCATTCTACCCAATTTTGACCCTTTGAAAGTTGGATTTGGACTTGTTTTGACTAAGTTATGGATTTTTGAAGCTATGGGTTCAACCATGGAGTTCTTGCTGATTTTGGAGAAAACAGTGAGCAGTGTGCGCGAGCTTTTTAGCTTGCGCCACTGAGTTGTGCGCGCTCTTTAGCGTGCGCAGTCTGACTCGTGCACAGTCTGACTCGTGCACAGTCTGACTCATGCGCAGTCTGACTCATGCGCAACCTGATATATGCTGTCACCCTCATTTCCGTATTTTTCCCGTATTTCCCGTATTTTGGATTTTGGTATGGCTCAGTTTTATTGGGTTGGTTCGGTTTGGTTGGTTTATAGGTATTGGATCACCTTAGCCTATGCTACCCCTCATACCCACTACAACTTCCCCTCTTTATATCCCCACCTACCTCTCTCTCTCTTCATTACCACCACCATTTATTTCCTTCTTCTTCTTCTTCTCCTTCCTCTACACAACTCTCCTAACCCTAGGCAAGTGCACCTTGCCACTACATGAGAGCCCTCTTTTCCTTGTCCATTTGCTAGATTAGGACATGGTGATCAATATTAGAACTTGGGTTTTTGTGATTTAGAGCCCCCATTGTTATAGATCTAAGTTATTTCTATTTTCGGATTTTGCATGGTTTGAGCTACTTAAGTTGGATTTTATGGGTTTTTGATGTTTCCATGTGGAAGAGCATTCAGTTTTACTCCAATTAGAACTTTGGAAATCCGGATTTGGAGTTCGGATGGCCAAGTTATGATGCTGTGTAGCCTTGAGTTCAGCCATGGTGTTCTTGCTGTTTGGAGAAGACAGTGAGCAGTGTGCAGAGCTATTTAGCTTACGCACCCTGAGTTACGCGCGCTCTTTAGCGCTACGTACGCAGGCTTGAGTACGCTTCCTGTTGGAAGCGTGTCTCCTTGAGTATGCGTGACTTTTCACGTACACTGCTTCCCTGAGCGTGCGTGACTTTTCACCTATGCTGCTCCCTGTAGCGTGCGTGACTTTTCACCTATGCTGCTCCCTGTAGCGTGCGTGACTTTTCACCTACGCTGCTCTCTGAGCGTGCGTGACTTTTTACCTACGCTGCTCCCTGTAGCGTGCGTGACTCTTCACCTACGCTGCTCTCTGAGCATGAGTGACTTTTCACGTACACTGCTTCCCTGAGCGTGCGTAACTTTTCACCTACGCTGCTTCCTGTAGCGTGCGTAACTTTTCACCTACGCTGCTCTCTTAGCGTGCGTGACTTTTCACCTACGCTGCTCCCTGTAGCGTGCATGACTCTTCACCTACGCTGCTCCCTGTAGCGTGCGTGACTTTTCATCTACGCTGCTCTCTCAGCGTGTGTGACTTTTCACCTACGCTGCTCCCTGTAGCGTGCGTGACTCTTCACCTACGCTGCTCTCTGAGCGTGCGTGACTTTTCACCTACGTTGCTCTCTGAGCGTGCGTGACTTTTCACGTACACTGCTTCCCTGAGCGTGCGTGACTTTTCACCTACGCTGCTCTCATCGTGCATGACTTTTCGTACGCTGCTCCCCTGACCCCCCCTTGCTTAACCCATTGGCTCTTAGAGTTTTGGTCTTATTTCCTTAAGCTTGGCTTAGTCCTGTATATTGATATTTTACGCCCATTTTATATCCTTACGCCATTTTGTCATGAACTTGATTTTACTTAATATGTTTGGAATGACTATTGTACATGGCATGGTATGACAAGGAACTAGCATAACACGACAGTGACCCGTAGTGGTGCACTCCTGACATGACCAACCTGACATGATAGTGGCCCGTCGTGGCGCACTCCTGACAAGTACCCTGACATGATTTATCTTGATAACTTAACTTGACCTGCCTTGACACCGTGGGTAGTTCTTTCTTGCTTGCTTGTTAAATCTGCTTGTCCTGTCTTGCATCATGTCTAGGATGGGACTCCTGAGTACCACGGTCAGGAGTACCTACTAAAATGGATTAAGGTTAATAACTAGAAAAACACAGTAGTCATGAAGAGATGACACAGCTACAGGCAATCCCGTTACCTGGGCGCTCTTGGGATCTGTAGCCTGCCGTCGAGTAGGGCACATTTCTAGCACACCGTCGCGTGTTGCACCCTCTAAGTCACCTAAGGGTACATTTGTCTCCCGGGCGATGTACCCACCTGAATTCAACCCCTAATTTTCGACCTGGGTAACCTGGATGGTCTGCAGGGCTTGTGGCTGTGGAACAATCTTACTGCATTTTGTTAGTAATTAGGCCTGTGATAACCCTAGTTAGTTAAAGTAGTAAGCCGTAGTATCTGCTTGGCCGTGATTGATTGAATGAGGTATAACCAGTTTAACCATGTCTTGATCCAGTACAAGATTGCTCCCTGTCTTGATTTCTTGCATTATTATCTTGCCGATAAATGGTGGGAAACCAAGTTCTGTTCAGGTGAAGGGTTACAACCCTGATCCTTGTTTGGTTTACGGGTTGTAACCTGGCTATCGGAATAGTTCCATGGTTATCTCGTCGTATATCATCCTGACATGTTTTCGTAAATTCTAGTTTTAATATTAGATTTTCTTATGTTCTGATATGCTGGCTTTTGTTCTTATTTCGTGGCCTCCTTTGTGGCACTTGCTCTTTCTGGGGTTTGACCCAGCTGGTTTTGTGTGGCCAGATTTTGGAGCAGCACCCGAGGATCTACCGAACATCCAGCCCGATGGTGGCGACTAGAAGGAACCCGGGCTACGAGTGGGTTTTCTATTTTGTTTCGCTCACTCTATTGTAAAGTTATTCTTTTGAGGCGTTTAGCCGACGAGCACCTGTTAGCTCGATGCACTTTACTTACTGTCTGCCTATGGGCTGTAAACATGATTAACAAATCCTAGGGTTGATCATGTATGACTTAACTCTTGCTAGTCTCTGTATTTTGTACGACTAGCTTCATGATCAGCTGAATATGTAATATTTGGGACGCCTTATTATTGTATATTTAATGATCATACATCTTGCGACCTTACTTACCTGCTTGTGATTGAGACACTAGGCTTGTTCATGACCATAAGAGACTGTTGGCTTGTAGTAAACCCTCATATTTCTAGACAGCCGTGACCGTATATCGAGGTGGTTTCTATTTCAATATACGTAGCTGGCTATGTCTACCTCCGCTCTCCAGTATTCTGGTTCTGGGGCGTGACATGGTTTAAGTGGTGGCCCATGCAGGTGTTATAAATCAAGAAATATGAGGGTTTATCGAATAGATGTCTCAATCAGTATTCGTCCTTGATCTCCGCCCGTATTTTCAAATCCCTAAAATTCTTGTCCTGATTACATGCTTGTATCGTTGATCTGTCCTGGTCCTTTCTTATTATTTCTTTGTGTCATCTTCCTCAGCGGTACTGTACCTGATCCTGCCGATCAGCAAGGAGGAGCACCTCCCGTGGGCCAGCAGCAACCTGGAGATCAAGCCCAGCATTCCGGAGTCGCCTCCAGAGTGATACCTACTTGAGGAGAGTCACCAGTTCGGCCCGTCCAGCCCGCAGAGCCAGATGATGGTACCTTAGTAGGCCTCATCAGGACCTTGATAGCTTCCCAGGATCGTCGAAGCGACGCCCTACACCAGACAGTTCAAGATGCTTTGACCCGAGGCGGACATCCAGGGAACCAGGCGGCGAACAGCTTCAAGCGATTGAACCCTCCTTTCTTCGACGGCACCGAGAATGCGATTGCCGCGGATGTATGGCTTCAGGATACCGAGGTGATTCTGGAAGCAGCTAGGACACCCGAAAATGAGAAGGTGGCGGTGGAACGCCTGCAGTTGTTGGACTTGGCTCGCAGTTGGTGGGCGACGCAAGCCATAGGATTAGTGGCACCCATTGCTTGGGCGGTATTTAGAGAGAGATTCCAGACGAAGTATTTTGATGCTGTAGCTCGGTACGACCTGCAAACCAGATTTACCAACTTGAAGCAAGGGGGCAGAACGGTCGACAGTTATGCATCGGAGCTTTCTAGGCTCAGTAGGTTTGCCCCCACCTTGGTGGCGACCGAGTTTGATAGGGCCCAGCGGTTCCAACAGGGACTGCATTTGGAGATCTTGTTGGCGGTCGAGCAGTTCGAGCACCAGACGTTCGATGCAGTCTTGAGAGCAGCTAGGAGGCATGAGTACACCTTCCAGAGGATCGTGGATAGGACCGGAAGTAGGAAGCGGTCCCACAGTCAGATGCACCAATCATCAGCTCCAGCCCCGACAGCTAGGGGATTGACCATTGGAACTCCGAGGCGGGCGGCCTCAGTAACGTCGGTTCAGCATTCGACCCCGACGTACCCGCAGCAGCAGAAGCAGAAGCAGACTTCCGCGATGGGATGTTCTCATTGCGGGAAGCCAAGGCATGTGGTGGCAGACTGTCGCAGGGCGCAGGGATTGTGCCTGGCTTGTGGAGCAGCAGATCATAGGATAGAGGCTTGCCCGAATAGGGGTGGTTCATCAGCATCCAACCCTTCTAGTTCTTCGGTGAGAGGACCGGCCCCAGTACCAGCTCAGCAGCAGCAGTATCAGTCTTCGAGGCCCTTGCCGCCTCAGTCTCAGGCATTCCAGCAACAACACCCCCAGCAGTATGCACAAGTCCAAGCTCAGACCCAGAGTAGGCAGAGAAGTTTTCAGCAGAGGGGACCAGCAGCCAGAGGACAAGGTCAGGCCATGATAATGGCTATGGAAGAAGAAGTTGCACCAGGTGAGGTAGTGGCAGGTACTATTCTCGTCAACTCCTTTCCAGCTTCGGTATTGTTTGATTCTGGTGCATCACATTCATTTATGTCTGTACGATTCGCGACACGGATAGGATTGGAGCCTGAGTCATTATCAGTGAGGCTCAATATACTTACTGGTAATGGTCTTGTGGGAGTAGATCGAGTGTTTTCCTCGTGTCGGATCGTAGTTAGCGGTAGGGAGTTCCCCGCTAGATTCATAGAGTTTCCTATGGCAGACTATGATATAGTCCTAGGCATGGATTGGTTGAGGAACCAGTATGCTAGGATAGACTGCCATATTGGCAGAGTTATCTTTAGTATCCCCGACGAGCCAGAGTTTTCGTTTTCCAGAGGCGCAGTGGAGCCATCTTCTCCAGCATTGCGGATGGCAGTAACAGCAGTGTAGTTACCCCGGATAGTTGAAGAGTTTCCAGATGTCTTCCCAGAGGAGCTTCCAGGGATGCCGCCGGAGCGGAAGATTGAGTTAACTATAGACTTGATTCCCGGGACAGCACCAGTATCAGAGCGAGTCTACAGGATGGCGCCTTCAGAGTTGGAAGTTTATACAAGATGATTGAAGAACTGAGGACCAAGGGATTCATCCGTGCAAGTGGATTGCCTTGGGGAGCCCCGATGCTTCTTGTGAAAAAGAAGGATGGTATGTCCAGGCTATGTGTTGATTATCGTACCTTGAATTCGGTGACAATCAAGAACAGATACCCTCTTTCGAGGATAAATGACTTGTTTGATCAGCTCAGAGGGGCTTCAGTGTTCTCGAAGATCGACTTGCGGTCAGGATACCACCAGATCAGAGTCAGAGAACAGGACATCCCGAAGACAGCATTCAGATCGAGGTATGGACATTGGGAGTTCCTTATTATGCCCTTTGGAGCGACCAATGTGCCGGCCGTATTCATGGACCTCATGAATCGTATTTTCATGCCTTACTTGGATCAATTTGTGATCGTGTTCCTAGATAATATCCTGGTCTACAGCAAGAGTAAAGCAGAGCATGAGCAGCATCTCAGAGTCGTCCTTCAGACGCTTAAGGAGCATCAGTTGTACGCCAAGTTCAGTAAATACGAGTTCTGGCTCGATCGCATATCATACTTGGGTCACATCATTACCCGAGGAGGAGTGGAAGTGGATCCCCAGAAGATTGTGGCTATCGAGTCATGGCCGGTACCCAGCTCAGTGGCAGAGGTTCGCAGCTTCCTTGGATTGGCCGGCTACTACCGGTGGTTCGTTTCAGATTTTGCAAGGATTTTAGCGCCGATAACCCAGTTGACCCGTAAAGATGTGCCATTTATTTGGACAGCAGAGTGTCAGGAATCATTTGAAAAGTTGAAGCGAGGTTTGATAACGGCTCCCATTCTCACCCTTCCAGATGGGACCGGAGGATTCACAGTTTATTGCGACGCTTCAGGCAGAGGATTGGGGTGTGTCTTGATGCAGCATGTGAAGGTAATATCTTATGCGTCATGTCAACTTCATGATCATGAGAAGAATTACCCAATCCACGACTTGGAATTGGCGGCGGTAGTGTTTGCTTTAAAGTTGTGGAGACACTACTTGTACGGAAATAGAGTGGAGATCTTTACTGATCATAAGAGCCTGAAGTATGTTTTCACCCAGAAGGACCTTAATATGCGGCAGAGAAGATGGCTCGAGCTACTGGTGGACTATGATGTGGATTTGCAGTATCATCCCGGGAAGCCCAACGTTGTAGCAGATGCATTAAGCAGGAGAGCCGGAGTTTATTTCCTGACGACGAAACCAGAATTATTGGCAGATCTTCAGAAGATGGGAATTGAAGTGGTTCTTCCAACCAGCGTGGCATTGATGGCCAGTCTACAGGTTCAGTCCAGCATAGTTGAGAGGATCCGGATGGCGCAGTCAGCAGATTCCAAGATCCAGCGACTCAGAGCAGAGTATGAAGCAGGAAGAAGGCCAGAGTTATGTATCCATGAAGACGGTACACTTCGGCACGACACTCGTCTTTGTGTACCCAGTGGAGATATCAGACAGGAAGTCATGGCAGAAGCCCACAGTTCACAGTATTCTATTCATCCGGGTGGTACGAAGATGTACCGTGATATTCGTCAGCATTTCTGGTGGAATGGCATGAAGAGGGAGATAGCCCGGTTTGTCTCTCGGTGTTTGGTTTGCCATCAGGTTAAAGCTGAACATCAGAGGTCCGCTGGACTTCTTCAACCCTTACCGATCCCGGAATGGAAATGGAAACATATAACCATGGATTTCGTGACCGAATTGCCCAGATCTCCGGCTGGCAGAGATGCTATTTGGGTAATTGTGGACAGGCTTACCAAGGTGGCACACTTTTTTCCATTCAGAGTTGGACAGTCGATGGCGCAGTTAGCAGAGATATATCTCAGGCAGATTGTTAGGCTTCACGGTGTGCCAGTCAGCATTACCTCGGACAGGGATTCGAGATTCACATCACACTTTTGGCTCAGCTTGCAGAAGAGTTTGGAGACTCGCCTTCAATTCAGCTCAGCTTATCACCCGCAGACGGATGGTCAGTCAGAACGCATAATCCAGACCCTTAAAGATATGTTGAGATCCTGTACCCTTGACTTCGGTGGTTCATGGGAGAATCATCTGCACCTGGTGGAATTCTCGTACAACAACAGTTATCAGGCCAGTATCCAGATGGCACCCTTCGAGGCTCTTTATGGTAGGAAGTGCAGATCCCCGCTAGCATGGGACGATGTCGGGAAGAGGCAGATGCTCGGACCGAATTGATTTCTCTGACGATTGAAGTGGTCAGGAAGGTCAGAGATCACCTCCGAGTTGCCCAGGACCGCCAGCACCATTGGGCCGATGCTCATCGGCGTCCCTTAGAATTTGCTGTCGGTGATCATGTATTCCTTAGGATCTCGCCTAACCGCGGCGTCATTCGCTTTGGCGTGCGGGGAAAGCTTAGTCCTAGGTATATAGGGCCGTTCGATATTCTAGAGCGAGTAGGAGATGTATCTTATCGTCTCGCTCTTCCGCCGTCGCTAAGTGAGGTGCATGATGTATTCCATGTGTCCCAATTACGATGGTATATTCCGGACCCGAGCCACATCCTAGACCATTCGGAATTGGTTGTTGATACCAACCTTTCGTATGAGGAGAGGCCCGTGTCTATATTGGACCGGAGGGAGAAGACACTCAAGAACAAGACTATTAAATTAGTCCGTGTTGCTTGGGGTCATCACTCTCTAGGTGAGTCAACGTGGGAGCGTGAGGACGACATCCGATCACGATATCCCTACCTGTTTGACTCGTGAGGTATAATGTCTTTCTTATGCCTTACGTTTTCCTTTCCTTGCTTGCATTGTATGATTGTATGATTGAACTGCTTAGTGTAACTTGCCTGTGCTTAGTATAGCTTGTCGTGACAATCTCTAGCTCCTTGATTAAATTTCGAGGACGAAATTCTTTTTAAGGTGGGTAGAGTTATCACCCTCATTTCCATATTTTTCCCGTATTTCCCGTATTTTGGGTTTTGGCATGGCTCGGTTTTATTGGGTTGGTTCGGTTTGGTTGGTTTATAGGTATTGGATCACCTTAGCCTATGCTACCCCTCATCCCCACCACAACTCCCCCTCTTTATATCCCCACCTACCTCTCTCTCTCTTCATTACCACCACCATTTATTTCCTTCTTCTTCTTCTTCTCCTTCCTCTACACAACTCTCCTAACCCTAGGCAAGTGCACCTTGCCACTACATGAGAGCCCTCTTTTCCTTGTCCATTTGCTAGATTAGGACATGGTGATCAACATTAGAACTTGGGTTTTTGTGATTTGGAGCCCCCATTGTTATAGATCTAAGTTATTTCTATTTTTGGATTTTGCATGGTTTAAGCTACTTAAGTTAGATTTTATGGGTTTTTGATGTTTCCATGTGGAAGAGCATTCAGTTTCACTCCAATTGAAACTTTGGAAATCCGTATTTGGAGTTCGGATGGCCCTGTTATGATGCTGTGTAGCCTTGAGTTCAACCATGGTATTCTTGCCGTTTGGAGAAGACAGTGAGCAGTGTGTAGAGCTATTTAGCTTACGCACCCTGAGTTACGCGCGCTCTTTAGCGCTGCGTACGCAGGCTTGAGTACGCTTCCTGTTGGAAGCGTGTCTCCTTGAGTGTGCGTGACTTTTCACGTACACTACTTCCCTGAGAGTGCATGACTTTTCACCTACGCTGCTCCCTGTAGCGTGCGTGACTTTTCACCTACGCTGCTCCCTGTAGCGTGCGTAACTTTTCACCTACGCTGCTCTCTCAGCGTGCGTGACTTTTCACCTACGCTGCTCCCTGTAGCGTGCGTGACTCTTCACCTACGCTGCTCTCTGAGCGTGCGTGACTTTTTACGTACACTGCTTCCCTGAGCGTGCGTGACTTTTCACCTACGCTGCTCCCTGTAGCGTGCGTGACTTTTCACCTACGCTGCTCTCTCAGCGTGCGTGACTTTTCACCTATGCTGCTCCCTGTAGCGTGCGTGACTCTTCACCTACGCTGCTCCCTGTAGCGTGTGTGACTTTTCACCTACGCTGCTCCCTGTAGCGTGCGTGACTTTTCACCTATGCTGCTCTCTCAGCGTGCGTGACTTTTCACCTACGCTGCTCCCTGTAGCGTGCGTGACTCTTCACCTACGCTGCTTTCTGAGCGTGAGTGACTTTTCACCTACGCTGCTCTTTGAGCGTGCGTGACTTTTCACGTACACTGCTTTCCTGAGCGTGCGTGACTTTTCACCTACGCTGCTCTCAGCGTGCGTGACTTTTCGTACGCTGCTCCCCTGACCCCCCTTGCTTAACCCATTGGCTCTTAGAGTTTTGGTCTTATTTCCTTAAGCTTGGCTTAGTCCTGTATATTGATATTTTATTAGATATTTTACACCCATTTTATATCCTTACACCTTTTTGTCATGAACTTGATTTTACTTAATATGTTTGGAATGACTATTGTACATGGCATGGTATGACAAGGAACTAGCATAACACGACAGTGACCCGTAGTGGTGCACTCCTGACATGACCAACCTGACATGATAGTGGCCCGTCGTGGTGCACTTCCGACAAGTACCCTGACATGATTTATCTTGATAACTTAACTTGACCTGCCTTGACACCGTGGGTAGTTCTTTCTTGCTTGCTTGTTAAATCCGCTTGTCCTGTCTTGCATCATGTCTAGGATGGGACTCCTGAGCACCACGGTCAGGAGTACCTACTAAAATAGATTAAGGTTAATAACTAGAAAAACATAGTAGTCATGAAGAGATGACACAGCTACAGGCAATCCCGTTACCTGGGCGCTCTTGTGATCTGTAGCCTGCCGTCGAGTAGGGCACATTTCCAGCACACCGTCGCGTGTTGCACCCTCTAAGTCACCTAAGGGTACATTTGTCTCCCGGGCGATGTACCCACCTGAATTCAACCCCTAATTTTTAACTTGGGCAACCTGGATGGTCTGCAGGGCTTGTGGCTGTGAAACAATCTCACTGCATCTTGTTAGTAATTAGGCCTGTGATAACCCTAGTTAGTTAAAGTAGTAAGCCGTAGTATCTGCTTGGCCGTGATTGATTGAATGAGGTATAACCAGTTTAACCATGTCTTGATCCAGTACAAGATTGCTCCCTGTCTTGATTTCTTGCATTATTATCTTGCCGATAAATGGTGGGAAACCAAGTTCTGTTCAGGTGAAGGGTTACAACCCCGGTCCTTGTTTGGTTTACGGGTTGTAACCTGGCTATCGGAATAGTTCCATGGTTATCTCGTCGTATATCATCCTGACATATTTTCGTAAATTCTAGTTTTAATATTAGATTTTCTTATGTTCTGATATGCTGGCTTTTGTTCTTATTTCGTGGCCTCCTTTGTGGCACTTGCTCTTTCTGGGGTTTGACCCAGCTGGTTTTGTGTGGCCAGATTTCGGAGCAGCACCCGAAGATCTACCGAACCTCCAGCCCGATGGTGGCGACTAGAAGGAACCCGGGCTACGAGTGGGTTTTCTATTTTGTTTTGCTCACTCTATTGTAAAGTTATTCTTTTGAGGCGTTTAGCCGACGAGCACCTGTTAGCTCGATGCACTTTACTTACTGTCTGCCTACGGGCTGTAAACATGATTAACAAATCCTAGGGTTGATCATGTATGACTTAACTCTTGCTAGTCCTCGCATTTTGTACGACTAGCTTCATGATCAGCTGAATATGTAATATTTGGGACGCCTTATTATTGTATATTTAATGATCATACATCTTGCGACCTTACTTAACTGCTTGTGATTGAGACACTAGGCTTGTTCATGACCATAAGAGACTGTTGGCTTGTAGTAAACCCTCATATTTCTAGACAGCCGTGACCGTATATCGAGGTGGTTTCCATTTCAATATACGTAGCTGGCTATGTCTACCTCCGTTCTCCAGTATTCTGGTTCTGGGGCGTGACATGGTTTAAGTGGTGGCCCATGCAGGTCTTGTAAATCAAGAAATGTGAGGGTTTATTGAATAGATGTCTCAATCAGTATTCGTCCTTGATCTCCGCCCGTATTTTCAAATCCCTGAAATTCTTGCCCTGATTACATGCTTGTATCGTTGATCTGTCCTGGTCCTTCCTTATTGTTTCTTTGTGTCGTCTTCCTCAGTGGCACTGTACCTGACCCTGCCGATCAGCAAGGAGGAGCACCTCCCGTGGGCCAGCAGCAACCTGGAGATCAAGCCCAGCATTCCGGAGTCGCCTCCAGAGTGATACCTACTGGAGGAGAGTCACCAGTTCGGCCCGTCCAGCCCGCAGAGCCAGATGATGGTACCTTAGTAGGCCTCATCAGGACCTTGATAGCTTCCCAGGATCGTCGAAGCGACGCCCTACACCAGACAGTTCAAGATGCTTTGACCCGAGGCGGACATACAGGGAACCAGGCGGCGAACAGCTTCAAGCGATTGAACCCTCCTTTCTTCGACGGCACCGAGGATGCGATTGCCGCGGATGCATGGCTTCAGGATACCGAGGTGATTCTGGAAGCAGCTAGGACACCCGAGAATGAGAAGGTGGCGGTGGAACGCCTGCAGTTGTTGGACTTGGCTCGCAGTTGGTGGGCGGTGCAAGCCATGGGATTAGTGGCACCCATTGCTTGGGCGGTGTTTAGAGAGAGATTCCAGACGAAGTATTTTGATGCTGTGGCTCGGTACGACCTGCAAACCAGATTTACCAACTTGAAGCAAGGGGGCAGAACGGTCGACAGTTTTGCATCGGAGTTTTCTAGGCTCAGTAGGTTTGCCCCCACCTTGGTGGCGACCGAGTTTGATAGGGCCCAGCAGTTCCAGCAGGGACTGTATTTGGAGATCTTGTTGGCGGTCGAGCAGTTCGAGCACCAGACGTTCGATGCAGTCTTGAGAGCAGCTAGGAGGCATGAGTACACCTTCCAGAGGATCGTGGATAGGACCGGAAGTAGGAAGCGGTCCCACAGTCAGATGCACCAATCATCAGCTCCAGCCCCGGCAGCTAGGGGATTGACCATTGGAACTCCGAGGCGGGCGGCCTCAGTAACGTCGGTTCAGCATTCGACCCCGACGTACCCGCAGCAGCAGAAGCAGAAGCAGACTTCCGCGATGGGATGTTCTCATTGCGGGAAGCCAAGACATGTGGTGGCAGACTGTCGCAGGGCGCAGGGATTGTGCCTGGCTTGTGGAGCAGCAGATCATAGGATAGGGGCTTGCCCGAATAGGGGTGGTTCATCAGCATCCAACCCTTCTAGTTCTTCGGTGAGAGGACCGGCCCCAGTACCAGCTCAGCAGCAGCAGTATCAGTCTTCGAGGCCCTTGCCGCCTCAGTCTCAGGCATTCCAGCAACAACACCCCCAGCAGTATGCACAAGCCCAAGCTCAGACCCAGAGTAGGCAGAGAGGTTTTCAGCAGAGGGGACCAGCAGCCAGAGGACAAGGTCAGGCCATGATAATGGCTATGGAAGAAGAAGTTGCACCAGGTGAGGTAGTGGCAGGTACTATTTTCGTCAACTCCTTTCCAGCTTCGGTATTGTTTGATTCTGGTGCATCGTATTCATTTATGTCTACACGATTCGCGACACGGATAGGATTGGAGCCTGAGTCATTATCAGTGAGGCTCAATATACTTACTGGTAATGGTCTTGTGGGAGTAGATCGAGTGTTTTCCTCGTATCGGATCGTAGTTAGCGGTAGGGAGTTCCCCGCTAGATTCATAGAGTTTTCTATGGCAGACTATGATGTAGTCCTAGGCATGGATTGGTTGAGGAACCAGTATGCTAGGATAGACTGCCATATTGGCAGAGTTGTCTTTAGTATCCCCGGCGAGCCAGAGTTTTCGTTTTCCAGAGGCACAGTGGAGCCATCTTCTCCAGCGTTGCGGATGGCAGTAGCAGCAGTGCAGTTACCCCGGATAGTTGAAGAGTTTCCAGATGTCTTCCCAGAGGAGCTTCCAGGGATGCCGCCGGAGCGGGAGATTGAGTTAACTATAGACTTGATTCCCGGGACAGCACCAGTATCAGAGCGAGTCTACAGGATGGCGCCTTCAGAGTTGGAAGTTTGTACAAGATGATTGAAGAACTGAGGACCAAGGGATTCATCCGTACAAGTGGATTGCCTTGGGGAGCCCCGATGCTTCTTGTGAAAAAGAAGGATGGTACGTCCAGGCTATGTGTTGATTATCGTACCTTGAATTCGGTGACAATCAAGAACAGATATCCTCTTCCGAGGATAGATGACTTGTTTGATCAGCTCAGAGGGGCTTCAGTGTTCTCGAAGATCGACTTGCGGTCAGGATACCACCAGATCAGAGTCAGAGAACAGGACATCCCGAAGACAGCATTCAGATCGAGGTATGGACATTGGGAGTTCCTTGTTATGCCCTTTGGAGCGACCAATGCGCCGGTCGTATTCATGGACCTCATGAATCACATTTTCATGCCTTACTTGGATCAATTTGTGATCGTGTTCCTAGATGATATCCTGGTCTACAGCAAGAGTAAAGTAGAGCATGAGCAGCATCTCAGAGTCGTCCTTCAGACGCATAGGGAGCATCAGTTGTACGCCAAGTTCAGTAAATACGAGTTCTGGCTCGATCGTATATCATACTTGGGTCACATCATTACCCGAGGAGGAGTGGAAGTGGATCCCCAGAAGATTGTGGCTATCGAGTCATGGCCGGTACCCAGCTCAGTGGCAGAGGTTCGCAGCTTCCTTGGATTGGCCGGCTACTACCGGCGGTTCGTTTCAGATTTTGCAAGGATTTTTGCGCCGATAACCCAGTTGACCCGTAAAGATGTGCCGTTTATTTGGACAGCAGAGTGTCAGAAATCATTTGAGAAGTTGAAGCGAGGTTTGATAACGGCTCCCATTCTCACCCTTCCAGATGGGACCGGAGGATTCACAGTTTATTGCGACGCTTCAGGCAGAGGATTGGGGTGTGTCTTGATGCAGCATGGGAAGGTAATATCTTATACGTCACGTCAACTTCGTGATCATGAGAAGAATTACCCGACCTACGACTTGGAATTGGCGGCGGTAGTGTTTGCTTTGAAGTTGTGGAGACACTACTTGTACGGAGATAGAGTGGAGATCTTTACTGATCATAAGAGCTTGAAGTATGTTTTCACCCAGAAGGACCTTAATATGCGGCAGAGAAGATGGCTCGAGCTACTGGTGGACTATGATGTGGATTTGCAGTATCATCCCGGGAAGCCCAACGTAGTAGCAGATGTATTAAGCAGGAGAGCCGGAGTTTATTTCCTGACGACGAAACCAGAATTATTGGCAGATCTTCAGAAGATGGGAATTGAAGTGGTTCTTCCAACCAGCATGGCATTGATGGCCAGTCTACAGGTTCAGTCCAGCATAGTTGAGAGGATCCGGATGGCGCAGTCAGTAGATTCCAAGATCCAGCGACTCAGAGCAGAGTGTGAAGCAGGAAGAAGGCCAGAGTTATGTATCCATGAAGACGGTACACTTCGGCACGACACTCGTCTTTGTGTACCCAGTGGAGATATCAGACAGAAAGTCATGGCAGAAGCCCACAATTCACAGTATTCTATTCATCCGGGTGGTACGAAGATGTACCGTGATATTCGTCAGCATTTCTGGTGGAATGACATGAAGAGGGAGATAGCCCGGTTTGTCTCTCGGTGTTTGGTTTGCCATCAGGTTAAAGCTGAACATCAGAGGCCCGCTGGACTTCTTCAACCCTTACCGATCCCGGAATGGAAATGGAAACATATAACCATGGATTTCGTGACCGAATTGCCCAGATCTCCGGCCGGCAGAGATGCTATTTGGGTAATTGTGGACAGGGTTACCAAGGTGGCACACTTTTTCCTATTCAGAGTTGGGCAGTCGACGGCGCAGTTAGCAGAGATATATCTCAGGCAGATTGTTAGGCTTCATGGTGTGCCAGTCAGCATCACCTCGGACAGGGATTCGAGATTTACATCACACTTTTGGCGCAGCTTGCAGAAGAGTTTGGGGAC
Organism: Iris pallida; assembly: GCA_029216955.1. Classification (NCBI taxonomy): domain Eukaryota; kingdom Viridiplantae; phylum Streptophyta; class Magnoliopsida; order Asparagales; family Iridaceae; genus Iris; species Iris pallida. Next base: position 7,424,808 of record JANAVB010033616.1, read on the forward strand.
TCGCCTTCAATTCAGCTCAGCTTATCACCCGCAGACGGATGGTCAGTCAGAACGCATAATCCAGACCCTTGAAGATATGTTGAGATCCTGTACCCTTGACTTCGGTGGTTCATAGGAGAATCATCTGCACCTGGTGGAATTCTCGTACAACAACAGTTATCAGGCCAGTATCCAGATGGCACCCTTCGAGGCTCTTTATGGCAGGAAGTGCAGATCCCCGCTAGCATGGGACGATGTCGGGAAGAGGCAGATGCTCGGACCCGAATTGATTTCTCAGACGGTTGAAGTGGTCAGGAAGGTCAGAGATCACCTCCGAGTTGCCCAGGACCGCCAGCGCCATTGGGCCGATGCTCATCGGCGTCCCTTAGAATTTGCTGTCGGCGATCATGTATTCCTTAGGATCTCGCCTAACCGCGGCATCATTCGCTTTGGCGTGCGGGGAAATCTTAGTCCTAGGTATATAGGGCCGTTCGATATTCTAGAGCGAGTAGGAGATGTATCCTATCGTCTCGCTCTTTCGCCGTCGCTAAGTGAGGTGCATGATGTATTCCATGTGTCCCAATTACGACGGTATATTCCGAACCCGAGCCACATCCTAGACCATTCGGAATTGGTTGTTGGTACCAACCTTTCGTATGAGGAGAGGCCCGTGTCTATATTGGACCGGAGGGAGAAGACACTCAAGAACAAGACTATTAAATTAGTCCGTGTTGCTTGGGGTCATCACTCTCTAGGTGAGTCAACGTGGAAGCGTGAGGACGACATCCGATCGTAATATCCCTACCTGTTTGACTCGTGAGGTATAATGTCTTTCTTATGCCTTACGTTTTCCTTTCCTTGCTTGCATTGTATGATTGTATGATTGAACTGCTTAGTGTAACTTGCCTGTGCTTAGTATAGCTTGTCGTGACAATCTCTAGCTCCTTGATTAAATTTCGAGGACGGAATTCTTTTTAAGGTGGGTAGAGTTGTCACCCTCATTTCCATATTTTTCCCGTATTTCCCGTATTTTGGGTTTTGGCATGGCTCGGTTTTATTGGGTTGGTTCGGTTTGGTTGGTTTATAGGTATTGGATCACCTTAGCCTATGCTACCCCTCATCCCCACCACAACTCCCCCACTTTATATCCCCACCTACCTCTCTCTCTCTTCATTACCACCACCATTTATTTCCTTCTTCTTCTTCTTCTCCTTCCTCTACACAACTCTCCTAACCCTAGGCAAGTGCACCTTGCCACTACATGAGAGCCCTCTTTTCCTTATCCATTTGCTAGATTAGGACATGGTGATCAACAATAGAACTTGGGTTTTTGTGATTCGGAGCCCCCATTGTTATAGATCTAAGTTATTTCTATTTTCGGATTTTGCATGGTTTGAGCTACTTAAGTTGGATTTTATGGGTTTTTGATGTTTCCATGTGGAAGAGCATTCAGTTTCACTCCAATTGGAACTTTAGAAATCCGAATTTGGAGTTCGGATGGCCAAGTTATGATGCTGTGTAGCCTTGAGTTCAACCATGGTATTCTTGCTGTTTGGAGAAGACAGTGAGCAGTGTGCAGAGCTATTTAGCTTACACACCCTGAGTTACGCGCGCTCTTTAGCGCTGCGTACGCAGGCTTGAGTACGCTTCCTGTTGGAAGCGTGTCTCCTTGAATGTGCGTGACTTTTCACGTACACTACTTCCCTGAGCGTGCGTGACTTTTCACCTACGCTGCTCCCTGTAGCGTGCGTGACTTTTCACCTACGCTGCTCCCTGTAGCGTGCGTGACTTTTCACCTACGCTGCTCTCTCAGCGTGCGTAACTTTTCACCTACGCTGCTCCCTGTAGCGTGCGTGACTCTTCACCTACGCTGCTCTCTGAGCGTGCGTGACTTTTCACGTACACTGCTTCCCTGAGCGTGCGTGACTTTTCACCTATGCTGCTCCCTGTAGCGTGCGTGACTTTTTACCTACGCTGCTCTCTCAGCGTGCGTGACTTTTCACCTACGCTGCTCCCTGTAGCTTGCGTGACTCTTCACCTACGCTGCTCCCTGTAGCGTGCGTGACTTTTCACCTACGCTGCTTCCTGTAGCGTGCGTGACTTTTCACCTATGCTGCTCTCTCAGCATGCATGACTTTTCACCTACGCTGCTCCCTGTAGCGTGCGTGACTCTTCACCTACGCTGCTTTCTGAGCGTGCGTGACTTTTCACCTACGCTGCTCTTTGAGCGTGCGTGACTTTTCACGTACACTGCTTCCCTGAGCGTGCGTGACTTTTCACCTATGCTGCTCTCAGCGTGCGTGACTTTTCGTACGCTGCTCCGCTGACCCCCCTTGCTTAACCCATTGGCTCTTAGAGTTTTGGTCTTATTTCCTTAAGCTTGGCTTAGTCCTGTATATTGATATTTTATTAGATATTTTACGCTCATTTTATATCCTTACGTCTTTTTGTCTTGAACTTGATTTTACTTAATATGTTTGGAATGACTATTGTACATGGCATGGTATGACAAGGAACTAGCATAACACGACAGTGACCCGTAGTGGTGCACTCCTGACATGACCAACCTGACATGATAGTGGCCCGTCGTGGCGCACTCCCGACAAGTACCCTGACATGATTTATCTTGATAACTTAACTTGACCTGCCTTGACACCGTGGGTAGTTCTTTCTTGCTTGCTTGTTAAATCCGCTTGTCCTGTCTTGCATCATGTCTAGGATGGGACTCCTGAGTACCACGGTCAGGAGTACCTACTAAAATAGATTAAGGTTAATAACTAGAAAAACATAGTAGTCATGAAGAGATGACACAGCTACAGGCAATCCCGTTACCTGGGCGCTCTTGTGATCTGTAGCCTGCCGTCGAGTAGGGCACATTTCCAGCACACCGTCGCGTGTTGCACCCTCTAAGTCACCTAAGGGTACATTTGTCTCCCGGGCGATGTATCCACCTGAATTCAACCCCTAATTTTCGACCTGGGTAACCTGGATGGTCTGCAGGGCTTGTGGCTGTGGAACAATCTCACTGCATCTTGTTAGTAATTAGGCCTGTGATAACCCTAGTTAGTTAAAGTAGTAAGCCGTAGTATCTGCTTGGCCGTGATTGATTGAATGAGGTATAACCAGTTTAACCATGTCTTGATCCAGTACAAGATTGCTTCCTGTCTTGATTTCTTGCATTATTATCTTGCCGATAAATGGTGGGAAACCAAGTTCTGTTCAGGTGAAGGGTTACAACCCCCGTCCTTGTTTGGTTTACGGGTTGTAACCTGGCTATCGGGATAGTTCCATGGTTATCTCGTCGTATATCATCCTGACATGTTTTCGTAAATTCTAGTTTTAATATTAGATTTTCTTATGTTCTGATATGCTGGCTTTTGTTCTTATTTTGTGGCCTCCTTTGTGGCACTTGCTCTTTCTGGGGTTTGACCCAGCTGGTTTTGTGTGGCCAGATTTCGGAGCAGCACCCGAAGATCTATCGAACCTCCAGCCCGATGGTGGCGACTAGAAGGAACCCGGGCTACGAGTGGGTTTTCTATTTTGTTTCGCTCACTCTATTGTAAAGTTATTCTTTTGAGGCGTTTAGCCGACGAGCACCTGTTAGCTCGATGCACTTTACTTACTGTCTGCCTACGGGCTGTAAACATGATTAACAAATCCTAGGGTTGATCATGTATGACTTAACTCTTGCTAGTCCCCGCATTTTGTACGACTAGCTTCATGATCAGCTGAATATGTAATATTTGGGACGCCTTATTATTGTATATTTAATGATCATACATCTTGCGACCTTACTTAACTGCTTGTGATTGAGACACTAGGCTTGTTCATGACCATAAGAGACTGTTGGCTTGTAGTAAACCCTCATATTTCTAGACAGCCGTGACCGTATATCGAGGTGGTTTCCATTTCAATATACGTAGCTGGCTATGTCTACCCCCGTTCTCCAGTATTCTGGTTCTGGGGCGTGACATATGCGCAATCTAGCCTCGCACAGTCTAGTGCCTAGGCGCAACCTGATGTTCAGGCGCAACTGGACTTGACCCTACTTGCCTAGGCGCAACCTGTTACCCTGGCGCAACTTGGCTAATGCCACTTGTTGGCCATAGTACCCCTTGCTCCTCCCCCTTGGGCGCATTATGTCCCCATATCCCCCCTTTTTAGGATTTTTGCACCCATTTTATATCCTTATGCCTTTTTGATGTAAACTCGACATGAACCCGATGTGATCATGACATTATTTATGAATGTGAATCTGAACACGGCTTAGTGATGGAATTGCATGATCAGTGACCCGTTGTGGTGCACTTGTATAAACACGAAATGGCATTATGACCTTACAGGATAACTCTTGATAGTGACCCGTCGTGGTGTACTCTTGACAAGTAAATTGATATGATAATTCTTGATGATGGTCCGTTGTGACACACCCTTGCCTTGATAAGTAATCTTGACATGATAACCTGGATACGCTGTTACGATAGCTAACCTGACATGCTAAGTGAATTCTTGACACCGTGGGTGATTGTATTGAATATGCTTGTATAAGCAACCAGTCTTGTCTTGCATCATGTCTAGGACATGTATCCCTGGTTACCACGGTCAGGGATTCATACTGAATCTGACTAGGTTAATGACTAGATTGATCAAGTAGAGCATATAGAGAGGTATTCCGGCTACAAGCAATCCCGTTATCTGGGTGCCTTCCTTGATGGACTTGTAGCCTACCGACGAGTAGGGCACATTTCTAGCTCACTGCTATGTGGGGCACTACATAAAACGATTACTATGCACACTGTCATGTGTTGCATCCAAGTCACCTAACAAGACATGATAACTCTAATCTTGAACCTTGCGTCTGGATAACCTGGATAGTCTGCAGGGCTTGTGGCCGTAGGCGTACCTCATTGTATCTTTCTAGTAACTAAGCTTGTGATAACCCTAGTTAGTTAAGTATCAAGCCGTACTCTTTGCTTGGCCGTGAATGATGGATGGAGTCCTATCTTGTCTAGTCTTGTCCAGATCCGATGCATGGATATCTCCGGACATGCTTGTTTATGCTTTACTTTATCGATAATTGCTTCGAGGCTAAGTTCTGTTCAGGTGAAGGGTTACAATCCCGGTCCTTGTTTGGTTTACGGGTTGTAACTTGGTTACCGGAATAGTCCTCTAGTTATCTTATCGTTTATCATCCTGTTTTCTTTAACTCATGTCTTATGTTATTTCACCTATGACTTTATGTGCTGACATGTTGGTTTTTGTTCTTAAGTGAAGCCCCCTTTGTGGCACTTGCTCTTTCTGGGGTCTGACCCAGCTGGTTTTGTATGGCCAGATTTCGGAGCAGCTACTGAGGATCTCCCAACTTTCCTGCCAGATGGTGAACACTAGAAGGAATCCCAACAACGAGTGGGTTTTTATTTTGCTCTCCCACTCCATTGTACAAATATTCTTTTGAGGCGTTTAGCCGCCGAGCAAGTGTTAGCTCGTTGCAAATTTACTTACTGTCTGCCTACGGGCTGTAACATGATTGACAAATCCTAGGGTTGATCATGTATGACTTAAACTCTTGCTAGTCTTCGTATTTTGTATGACTAGCTTCATGATCATCTGAATATGTAATGTATGGGACGCCTTACCTTGTATGTCTGATGATCTACCATCTTGTTATATCTACTTGTTGCTTGAGATTGAGACACTAGGCTTGTTATTGACCTTAAGAGACTGATGGCTTGTAGTAAACCCTCATGCATCTAGACAGCCGTGACCGTATTGCGAGGTGAGATTCACTTCAATGTACGTAGCTGGCTGTGTCTGTCCTCCGCTCTCCAGTATTCTGGATGTGGGGCGTGACAGTACTAATGTAAACCTATAGTCAAGACAAACTAATACCAGATTACACTACAACCTTTCCAATAGATTGTCCAAGTCCATCTAGGTTGTGAACTATTTATATACTCCATAGGAAACTGATAATATGATCTTCTGTGTGACACCACACGCCATATTATCTATAATATAGAATATCAGACATTTGCATTAACACTTGCAACAAATACAATATGCAAACATTTGCCCTTATGATTCTCATTCAAAATTTAAGGAAATAAGGTTACTACAAAAGTGATGCTTTTAGTATATAACCCTAACAATCTCCCACTTATACTTAAAGTATTGCTTTTCAGTATACTGTTACAAATCTTCCACTTATACTTAAAGCCATGCTGCTACACATCTGACTCCCATTCCCTCAACATGACTGTCAAAAGTCTTAGATGGTAAGCTCTTTGTAAAGGGATCAGCTAGGTTGTCGGCTGATGCTATCTTGATCACAGCAACTTTTCTTTTCTTTACGAAATCTTGTATCAGGTGGTACTTGTGCTCAATGTGTTTGCCTGTCTTATGGGCTCGTGGTTTCTTCGAGTTTGCAACTGCACCACTATTATCACAATAAAGTGTAATAGACTTAGGCAAACTAGGTACCACATCCAAGTCCAACAGAAAGTTTCTGAGCCAAACCGCTTCTTTGGCTGCCTCAGAGGATGCCACATACTCGGCTTCCATGGTGGAATTAGCAATACATTTTTGCTTGATACTCCTCCACACAATGGCTCCACATTCCAAAGTAAACACATAACCTGAGGTAGATTTCCTGGAATCCCTTTATGACTGAAAATTTGAGTCTGTATACCCCAAGGGAACTAAACTATCTGCCTGGTAAACTAGCATATACTCTTTAGTCCTTTTCAGGTACTTCAAAATATGCTTTACGGCAGTCCAATGCTCTTGTCCTAGGTTAGACTGATATCTGCTGACCATGCCTACGACAAAGCAGATGTCTGGTCTCGTACGCAGCATTGTATATATTAAGCTTCCTACTGCTGAAGCATAAGGAACTGCCTTCATGTTCTCTATCTCTTTAGGTGTCCTCGGACACTGCTCTTTTGATAGAGCAATTCTATGTCTAAAAGGTAAGAAACCTTTCTTAGAATTTTGCATACTAAAACGAGTTAGTACAGTATCGATATAGGAAGCTTGGGATAAGCCCAACATCCTTTTCTTGCGATCTCGTAGAACTTTGATCCCAAGGATGTGACCTACTTCTCCCAAGTCCTTCATATCAAACTCTTTGGATAACCATACCCTTACATCAGATAACACCTTCACATTGTTTCCAATGAGCAAGATGTCATCTACATAAAGTACTAGGAACACCACCACGTTTCTGTCACACTTTCTGTATACACATGATTCATCCTGACATTGATCAAATCCATAGGATTTTATCACCTGATCAAAACATATGTTCCAAGATCTGGAAGCTTGCTTAAGTCCATAAATGGACTTTTGAGCTTATAAACAAGATGCTCCTGGCCCTTTTCAATGAACCCGTCTGGTTGCTTCATATAGATGTCTTCCTCAAGACTTCCATTAAAGAAAGCTGCCTTGACATCCATTTGCCAAATCTCATAATCGAGATGAGCTGCAATAGATAAAAGAATCCGGATAGACTTAAGCATGGCTACAGGAGAAAATGTTTCCTCATAATCGATACCCTCTCTTTGAGTAAAACCTTTTGCTACAAGCCGAGCTTTAAAGGTTTCAACCTTACCGTCTGATCCTCTTTTTCTCTTATAAACCCACTTGCATCCAATGGCTTTTACACCAATGGGTGGTTCTACAAGCTCCCAGACCTGATTAGAATCCATAGATTCTATTTCAGATATTATTGCTTTTTGCCAAGACTCTGCATCTTTATCTTGGAGTGCTTCATTGTAGGTACAGGGATCATAATCTTGTTCCTCAGGGACGAAGTCTGACGACTCTCCCAAGAACATATATCTATCAGGTTGTATCACAACCCTTCCACTACGACGAGGCACTATCGATTGTGGTGTAACATTTGTGACACGTTGTGCAGTTAGTTGTGGTTCATCCTTTTGTACCGTTGGTACTGAAGTACTTGGTGTCTCACGTCTCAGTTCTTCTAGAACAACTCTACTTGTGGGTTTATGGTTCATCACATAGTCTTCCTCTAAGAATCGGGTATTGGTGCTAACAATGACCTTCTGATCCTTGGATAGCCTACAAACAAGCGTACTTCTGTTCGAGATTCCAACTTATCTGCTTTCCCATTCAGCACATGTGCTGGACTACCCCAAATACGAACATGTTTCAGACTAGGCTTACGCCCAATCCACAGCTCTGTGGGAGTAAGAGGTACTGACTTAGAAGGAACCAAATTCAAAATATAAGCTGCAGTCTCTAAGGCATATCCCCAAAACGAATTTGGCAAATCCGAATAACTCATCATTGATCTAACCATCTCCATAAGAGTTCTATTCCTTCTTTCGGCTGCACCATTCTGCTGGGGCATTCCAGGTGCAGTCAATTGGGATGCAATCCCAGCCTCTGATAAATAATCCCTAAACTCTCCAAAGAGGTACTCGTCACCATGATCTGATCGTAATGACTTGATACATTTTCTATTACGTTTCTCCGTTTCAGCCTTGTACTCCTTGAATTTCTCAAAGCACTCAGACTTACGACGTATCAAATAAATATATCCATACCTTGAATAATCGTCAATAAATGTGACAAAATATTTAAAGCCACCTCTAGCTTGGATAGTCATGGGTCCACACAAATCAGAATGAACCAATTCCAACATATCTTTGGCCCTATACCCCTTTGCCGTAAAAGGCCTTTTGGTCATTTTACCTTCCAACCAGGATTCACAGACTGGTAGTGCCTCCACTTCCAATGAACTCAAAGGTCCATCTTCAACCAGTCTTTGAATCCTTTTTAGGTTAATATGCCCCAATTGCAAGTGCCAAAGATATGTTTGGTTCATACAAGAAGGTTCTTTTCTCTTATTTAAGTTAGATGACATATTATTCATTTCTACAAGTTGCATTGTGGGCAAAATAGGATTAATGACATACCAATTATCAACCAATGCACCAGAACAGATAAAATGTTTATTTTTTCTAATAACAATATTGTCATTAAAATAAACTGAATATCCATCCTTAACTAACATAGAAACAGAAACTAAATTCCTTCTAAGTGAAGGTGCATAAAGACAATCTCTCAATGTCAAAGACTTATTTCTACCAAAAGATAAAGTAACATCTCCGAATACAACGACCGATACTTTTGTAGCATCACCCATGAACAAGCATATCTCTCCATCACTGAGCCGTCTGGTTTTCTGGAACCCATGCAATGTATTGCAGACATGATTAGTGGCTCCTGCATCTACACACCAGGTGCCAGTAGATAACACCGCAAATATGTTTCAACTACTAGTAAATGAGATATACCTTCTTTGTTCCCTTGTTTGAGAAGTGGACAATCAGTCTTCCAATGTCCTGACCCTTTGCACTTGAAACATTTACCTTTCGGCTTTTTCATCGTGCCTTGAGGTCCCATGCCCTTTTTTGCCGAGTTTGCCTGTTTCTGAATGTTATTCTTCTTCTTACCGCCTTTTGTCTTAGAAGTAGAAGCCTTTTCAGAAACAAAAACATGACCACTCTGCCTAAAGAGAGATTCAGCATCCTGTAGCTCTTTTGCAAGTTCTGCCAAACTATACAACCTTTTGTTCATGTTGTAATTAAGGCAGAAATTGTCAAAACTTTTAGGCAGAGTCCCGAGAATGATATCGACATGGGATTCTCCATCGATTTCAGCTCCAAGGATCTCTATCTCATTCAGATGACCCATCATCTTGAGAACATGATCCCTTACTGGTGTACCCTCAGCCATTTTTGTATTCATCAAACATTTTATAGCAAACTGCCTAGCTGCTCTACTCTGATGTCCGAAGAGTTCCTTGAGGTTATACATCATGTCATAAGCAGTGGCCATGGCCTGATGCTGATGTTGCAGTACATTTGACATAGATGCCAGAATGTAACACCGCGCCATCTAATCTGCCTTTTTCCACTTCTTATAAGCCTCTTTGACCACTTCATCAGAGTTAGCATCAGGCTTAGGTGGGCATTCCTCAACAAGTACGTATTTGTACTCCTCAGCAGTCATAACAATGTCCAAATTACGTTTCCAGTCAATATAATTAGGTCTAGTAAGTTTATTTTCTTTAAGAATCACCATAAGTGGACTGAAAGAACCCATTTTTTTGAAATCCTGAGAATCACATAAATAAAATTATGTAGGGCAAAAAAACTTTTGAATTAACTAAATATTGATTCCCTCAAAACAATAATAAGAAATTTACCAACATCTTAAACACCAAGAATTTAGCATGCCACGATAGTGTGGACGTATACAAATTCAACTTTGTTCAAGTAGATTTTTCTTATTAATTTTACTATCATGTCAACATAACTTTATTACAAATAAAATTAATATGCTGGTCTTGCTCTGGTCATACAAATAATAGCAGTGACTCCGATGGGAAGGATACCATTATTTGTATCTAAGTGTATACCATTACTTAATACTAAATCCATTACCTTGTAATGAGTTCCTTCAGATAGAGAAGTGAACACATACTAGGTAACTTTCTACAATTATCCCTAAGAAAGTTTGTACTGGTGATCCATAATTATACTCATCCGATATGGAGGAAAGCACTAAAGCCGACACGCAAGTATAATTACATCACCTACAAACTAGTAATGGAGACCATAGGATTTATACTAAATAAATATCCTCTCCCACTTAGTTATTTAACAATGAGGGTTTTTCTACTAGTTGATATTATGTCCATGTTGTCTATTATTAATATAGGCTTGGTTTTTCAAAAAAACAACCACACAATAATAAACATGCATAATCAGAAAAAGCAAAATGAAAAAAATAAGAGAAAATATCCAACTATTATGGTCATCTTTGCTGCTCCGTCCTCAACTATCCGAATCCAAAATCTGGCGCTGCGCAGATTTATTCGGGGTTCGACCTGCCAGGTCGGGTCGTGGGGTTCGGGGCAGCGCCCCTTTTTTTTTTTTTTTAGGTTTTGGCTGTCGATTCCTTCATCGAAAATCATCTATCTGCCTCTGGACTGCTTAAAACCAGCATCTCGTCCGACGTCAGAAACAAACACCACCGCCATCACGATTGATCAAAAGTAATTAAAATTACATCAATCCTATGCCTCCCGAAGGAGTTCACACATAATCTAGATTGAAAAATTAAAATAATAAGCACGATCAACCCTTGTGATTTTAATTACATCCACAGCAACAACAACATCCATGACATGTCCGTGGTTTAAACAACACAATCAAAAACATACATTGGACCATAATAGTTGGATCTAAGATGCCTGCAAAACCGTGTTAGAACAGATCTACATCTACCGACTATTACACAGCGCAGGTTTTATTGGACAACATGGACGTATCAATCAATACGTAGATCCAAAGTGGCTCTGATACCAATTGATGAAACTGGAAATTCCCAGGACCCTTCCTTTGTTGTGCATATTGATCGATAGAAAGTTAAACCTATCTAATACGTGTTCTAACCCTTCATAGACAGAAATTAGGGTTCATGAATTATACCTGCGGCAGAAAGGAGACAAGTAATTCCTGGCAATCTCGAGCGGACGACCCCAAGATCTTCTGTACGTATTCCTTCCTCGAGTTGGACGTCGTATGGGCGACGATCTCCCAACCTTTTCTTCTCCTTGGCAGCCCTTTCTTTCTCTCCTTACGTGAATCACGAATTTAGAGAAAGTTTCAGATTTTTGATCAGTAATCTGGCGGCCAGAGAATAGAGGATATATATAGGCTACGACAGGGACCATGAGGAGAAATTAGGGTTAGGCCTCCTAACGGATCTGGATATCCCGTGTTCAGCCCGAACACACAATCGAGGTCTATTAACAATAGCTCGGTCCACTAATGAGCTATTGTTGCACTACCTCCCTAATCCCAAATTATGTTTGTGGACTCCTTTTATTATATGCTCGTTTGGCTCCCCATGTTAAGATATCGTATGTCCGTCGATCAAATTAAGTTACTGACAACTATATTGATTCGACATCTTTTATCCTTAAGTAGTACCGCTCAACTTTATTTGTTATGTCGGATATAATCCACCTGCAAGGTTTACATGACAATCCTTATGAGCTCCTTAAGGGGACATCATCAACCCGATGTATCGGGACATGGATTCTATTTATAATCAACAGCCCATCATACATACAATGTTATTACCCAATTCATAGAGGTTGTTGATCCATAATGAATCTTACTCTTTTATGAGTTAAAGTAATACACACTGCATATACATGTCTGTTATTATATCCGGATTAAGAGCACAAGCATCCATAATAACAGAGGTGTTTGTTCTCTTATGTAGTCAGTACAAAGAGAACAACCTCAAGTGGTCCAGTTCAATACACACAAAGTGTACTAGTGTAAACCTATAGTCAAGACAGACTAATACCAGATTATACTACAACCTTTCCAATAGATTGTCCAAGTCCATCTAGGTTGTGAACTATTTATATACTCCATAGGGAACTGATAATATGATCTTCTGTGTGACACCACACACCATATTATCTACAATATAGAATATCAGACATTTGCATTAACACTTGCAACAAATACAACATACAAATATTTGCCCATATGATTCTCATTCAAAGTTTAAGGAAATAAGGTTACTACAAAAGTGATGCTTTTAGTATATAACCTTAACACAAATATTATCTAACAATAATATATATATATATATATATATATATATATATATATATATATATATATATATATATATATATATATATATATATATATATATATATATATATATATATATATTCGACAATCTATGACACCTACATTCACTTAATATCCATACTACATAAAATATATATATATATATATATATATATATATATATATATATATATATATATATATATATATATATATATATATATTCGACAATCTATGACACCTACATTCACTTAATATCCATACTACATAGGCTCATAGGTTACACAAAATGCCTATGTCGTATAGTCACTCTTCTACTTAAAACAAATAATGTACCAATTGGGCCTTCACTAAATTTTAGGATAAATGTATGTTGTAGCCCTTCGTATAAGCTTTCCGAAACTTCAAACGGATCGCATTTTCGTGTCCGAAAGCTATCGAAATCGCAAAAAACACCGAAACACGTTCGTATTTCGTACAGCTAACACTCAAACAGTTCTACAGAAAGTTCTAGAATGCATTTGACCTATTAATATATATATTTGGAAAGCTAACTTCGATATAGTTCTTTTAAAAAAAAAGGGAAATTAATCGGAGTTCTAAGCTAAAAGTTATGACATTTCTAAGTTGCTACGGCTACTAAAAACGTGGATGAATATTATGACGAATTTGAGTTGTTTGGACAAAAGAAACACATCTCACTCTCCACACCACTCAAGACACACATCAAACCACACTCCCCTCTCCTTTAACACAAGCACACCACTAACAGCATATCCACACACATCTAAATATATGAAATATATCTAACATACTAATATATATCCAAAACAGTCCATTATATAAAGAGACACTAAAATGACAAGTTGTGGCTAAAAATATGACATGTAGACTAAACCACTTAGATCTAACCATGGGTATCCAAATGAAACTCATTCTAACCATCCTAACTAACATCAATCCATCGTCTAACATGTCTAAAACTAAAATTAAAACACAATTAAACCTATTAGACATTAAACCAAACACATGAGGTGTCCTAATTTGAGATCTAATAAGTAGGACACAAGACACAATTCTAACTTGCTCTAGAGAGCTCCAAATGACCTCAAACTTGAATCTAAAGGGGGTACATACATGGAGGTGGATCCTATGGATTCAAAACTAATTAATATGCATAGGAAATCAATTTATATGGTTGATTTTACCTATTAGGAGTGGAATCCCAATGATACTCTCAAGGACACGGCTCCGATACGAAGATCCTTCCAAAATGGACACTCCTCCTTGCACTTTGATCCAAATCTTTGCTAGCACCCTCCCTTGATAGTATGAGAAGGTTGAATGGATGTTTTGGTGGAAGAATGAAGAGATTTGGAGATCAAATCAAAGAGGGAAGCTCTCTAATTTGGAGAAGAACACTTTGTGAAGAAAAAGAGGCAAGATGGAATAAAATAAAAGGAAGGGAGGCTAACCTACCTATAGTGGCCATCATCATTGCCCTATTTGGGCCTTGGAGGAAAACCCAATAAGGCCCCTACTAATCTCCCTTGGTTAATTTTAAGTTAGTTTCAAGTTTGGGATCAAAAGGGTTAAGTTTAAGCCTCTAACTCAACAAATCTAACAAGTGGGATTAGTCTAAACAGACTAACTTAATTAGTGGGGTTTGTGGGCCATGACTAACTAATCTTGGGATCCCGTCTAGAGTCTAAGCTACCCTGGTCACTAACACAAGTTGGAACGAGATGTAAATCGAACCCGACTTAACAAATCCCATAAAATTAATATTAAAATATAAAATTCCCAAAATATTAAAAATATAAAAATGACCAAAATCACAATACATCAATTTAAATATTATTAAAATAATCTAAAATTCACGAATTAATCAAAATCCTAAATAATTCAAAAGTTACAAAATGACCAAAATACCCGTAGCCTAAAAGTGGTAATTAGCTAATCTAATCATATGGGTTAGGCCTCCAAGGTCATGGTTAGTCTCTAGGCTAAACAGTTCTAAGATTACACTAGTAAAACATCAAAATCACAATACACTAATTTAAATAGTTTTAAATTAATTAAAATTCACCATAATCATTATTATTAATATTAAATGATAAATTTTTACAAAAGTTTAAAATTATCCCCATTTTAGAAAAGTGGTGGTTACAAATCTACCCTTTTTAGAAAAATTTTGTCCTATAAAATAAGATGGCCATACTCCTTCTAGGTTAAACCCCCAACAATCAAGGTCAAGATAAATATATCGAATAACATGCAAATTATGGTCCTACTGGTCGTGATTTCACAGTCTCGAACAGGGTCACTATACTATCTATCACAGTACAACATATCTTGGCAGGTACTAAAGAAATCACACATCAAGATGGGGAAGAAGAACATGAAAGACAAACCTGCTAACCCGTCACCTGCAGCGTCGCTCTCCTCGACTGTTAGCGCAAAAGCCCTGCTCCTCTGGTGCTAGGCATGGTTCTGTCCACAGGTGGCCTAGCTTCCTCTATCTACTTCATGAAACTCAAGTAATATCCACAATGATATTCCACTCCATTATATTAGGGCACCATCTATATGGTATCTATTCTGCAATCTGATAATCATACCCGTCTATCCAGAACCATGTTACCAGAATCCTCATCACACCAGTAAGTATGGCTGTGATAATCCATAGAGTCCGCAACTAAGTTACATACCTCTAGAATCATGGTATTTAAAATTTTTGCATTGCCGCTAGCTTGGCTACGAAAACTTTAAATTCCCACACCCGAGAAATACCTTCAAAAATCAGACTCTATACCTTCCCCTTGCCAGCTAGTATGACTGTAGAAGACTCTAGATTCTATAACTGAAGCAACCTATCCTATAAGATTTATCTTGGTAGAAAATTAAGTCAACAATGAACACCAAGAATCAAATTCAACAACGAACAAGGAAAGCTAGACAGAAATTATCGGAATCGAATTTCGAGATAGTTCATAATGAGATCCTCAAGGATTATCCTAAGAAACTTCTCAAGTAGTCCTAACTGTGATTGAGTAACTCTTTATACTGCCTATCCTGTAACACCCAGTTTTCCAAATGAGGGTAATTTTGAACTTTTGTAAAAGTTTATTATTTAATAATAGGATTTATAATTTATGGGAATTTTTAATTAATTTAATACTATTTAAAATTGGTGAATTATAATTTTGATGTGTTAGCTGGTGAACTCTAGAACTGTTGAGCCTAGAGACTGACCATGACCATGGGGACCTAACCATGTGATTAGAATGACTATTTTACAACTTTTTAGGCTAAAGGTATTTTGGTCATTTTGTGACTTTTGAATTATTTAGGATTTTGATTAATTGATGAATTTTAGATTATTTTAATAATATTTAAATTGATGTATTATGATTTTTGTCATTTTTCATATTTTAATATTTTGGGAAAATTTTATATTTTTAATATTATTTTTATTGGATTTGTTTAGTCGGGTTTGAGTTTCGTCTCGTTTCGACTTGTATTGTGACCCGGGTAGCTTAAACTCTAGATGAGACCCAATATTAAGTTAAACATGACTCACAAGGCCCAACATTTAAGTTAGTTAATTAAACTAATTTTTATCATGTTAGAATGGTTAAGTTAGAGACTCAAAACTAGATCATTTTGACCCCAAACTTGAACCTAGTCTAGACTTAACCATATGAGACTAGAGAGGGGCAATTAGGACATTTTCCATTAGCCCTAATGGACTCTTTATGGCAGCCACCTTTAGGGGAGAATGATTCATTTCATTCACTACAATCTTGCCTCTTTTATTTTCCTTTTGGTCTTCCCCAATTTTAGAGAGCCTTCCCATTAGTTTGATCTCCAAATCAAATCATTCCTTCACCAAACCTTCCCTCAATCATTCTCATTCTCCAAGGGAAGGGTGCTACCAAGGATTGGAAGAGGAGTGCAAGGAGGAGTGTCCACTTTGAGGGATCTTCGTATCGGAGCCGTGTCCTAAAGGATTTTATTGGGATTCCACTCCCAATAGGTAAAACCCATCCTCTAAATCAATTTCCTTTGCATATAAATTAGTTTTGAATCCATAGGTTCCATCCTCATGCCCATTTAGATTCAAATTTGAGGCCATTTGGAGCTCTCTTGAGGATTTTAGATATGTGTCTTGTGTCCTACTTGATAGATCCCAAATTAGGACACCCCATGTGTATGTATGTATGATAATAGTTTAAATAGATATTTAAATTCAGTTTTATAATGGTTAGAGAGTGGATTGATCTTAGTTAGGATGGTTAGAATGAGTTTCATTTAGATACCTATGTTTGTATCCAAGTATCTTGGCCTATATGTGTTCTTTGTCCAAAATAACTCAAATTCGTCATAATATTCATCCACGTTTTTATTAACCAAAGTAACTTAGAAATGTCATAACTTTTAGCTTAAAACTCCGATTTATCTCCCATTTTTTTAAAAAGAACCGTATCGAAGTTAGCTTTCCAAATATATATTTTAATAAGCCAAATTCTTTCTTTAACTTTCTGTAGAATTATTTGAGTGTCAGCTATACAAAAGACACGTGTTTCGGTATTTTCGCGATTTCGGGAGCTTCCGGACACGAAAATGCGATCCGTTTGAAGTTTTGGAAAGCTAACACGAAGGGCTACAACATAATTTAATCCTAAAATTTAGTAGAGGCCCAATTGCTATAGTATTAATTTTAAGTAGAAGAGTAAATGTACGATATATGCATTTTGTGTAACCTATGAGCCTATGTAGTATGGATATTAAATGAATATAGAGTATGTAATACATGATATGTTAGATGAATGAAATGATATATATCCTCTTTACATTAATGTTTATATATATGGTTGAATGCAAGCATGTAGGAATGCAATTAATATAATGTATGTAAGCAATGCATAAATGCATGAATGAAAGAATGATATACAATGTATGCATGAAAGTATATAATGAATGCTAGATATGAATGCAAGGTATACATGTAATGATAGATACGAATGCATAATATATAAATAATATAATGCAATATACAATGACAGCATGTATGGTAATGTAGAATATATGATGCAAGCATGTATATGTCCATTGTTTTTCCTTTTTCTTACATTTTCCTTCTCTTCCCTTTCCTTTTCAGTTTTTTCCCCTTTTTTTCCTCTTCTATTTTTACATGTTGTATACAATGTATATAATGTATAGATGCATGTAAGTATGTAATATGCATGAATGACATGTATGTAATAAAAATAAGTATATGTATACAACTTAATGATATGTGAATGGATATAATTCCTGAACTGAAATATGCATGCATATGGGATATGAATGAATGTATATTAGACAAGCCATGTAACCCCTTTAACTTGATATAAAATCTGAACACACTTGTACACTATAACCCTTTCTTGAAAATGTGAATCTAGATAATGCAAACACTTGTATTAACACTTACGTATTGGTCTTAATGCTGATTTAGTTTCACATGATGTATCACATGCACACTTGACACTTAACACTATCACACTCTATCTCTTAGCATCTTAATACATGACTTGTTGTATGATATATATTGCCTTATTATAGCCTAATATCTATAGATGCCTTAACCTATTTTGGATGTATATATATATATGATAAATATATATAGATGGTTGTGAGTGATGGCTTGTTTAGCCTTGTGTTGTTGTGTGCTTGCTAGGATAGACTGGTTAGGCTTAGTGAGACTTGTTGGGATTAGGCTTGACCTAGTTGACCTAGTTTGACTAGTATTGAGGACTAGAGTTGACCAAGGTTGACTTTAGCCTAGATTGACCCCCAAATATCATGTAGATGCATTGTAGCATTCTATTTCCTTATTTTAGACATGTTGTGACTTGTACTGTTCTATAGGAGACAGACACCACTCCTCGGATATTAGATATTCTTCAGATACTCAGGATACAGACGAGTACATTCTCTGATCATTTCATATCCTGTTTAGAATTATTTTTCTGCTTTAAATTAATTTACTTGATGCTGACACATTGGTAACACGGATTGGTACTATATGGATCTTCTTTTGCGATGTTATCTCCTTGTGTTCACTAAATACATATTGTGATGTGCGTTTCACTAACATATTGTATTTATTGAATACCCTTATCATTGTACACTCATTGTGCATATTGTACTCTCATTATCACATTGAGCTCTATTGTACAAGCTATTGTACAAGCCATTGTACAAGCCATTGTATAAGGTAACGTAACTGAATTGGATCCTTGTGTATTGATTGGGGAGGGAGAGTAGAAACGGTTATGTGATCAATCCTATTGTATAAGAAATTGTATATGTCCATTGTACACCCACGTACAAAGGAGTCCCATTTTATTATATAACCTAACCCGTTTACATAACCATATTGTACTCTAAATCACATATTGCTTACAGTTCTTACTTATCATATATAGATATTTCCTATTTGTTGGCACATTTTATTTTGAGTAATTAACAGCATCTTCGTAGTTTAGTCTTCTGTTCTTCAGATTCAAATATTCCCAGAAGATGTACTACTTGGAGTTCTTCACTTCCAGAGCTTCCTCCTTCTTCCTTGAAGACTGTAGCAGTTACCGGCGTTTCCTGCTTTGAGTCCTCGTGTCTGTACTGGTCTAGGTATATCTGTAAACACTAAAGGATGGATGATAACTAAAAGCACAAATCGAAAAACATGTCATTCAGAGCGGCATACCGACGGTATGCTTCGACATACCGGCGGTATACCGTTTTCGTGTCCAGAAAAGTTTCTGTGACAAAAAACGGCATACCGACGGTATGCTTCGGCATACCGGCGGTATACCGTTTTTGGACTTAGAAAGTTGCTGTCTCGAAATGTCGGCATACCGACGGCATGCTGCGGCATACCGGCGGCATGCCGTTTTTAGCAACACAAAAGTTACTGTGATCAACTGTCGGCATACCGACGGTATGCTACGACATACCGGCGGCATGCCGTTTCTAGCAGCTCGAAACTTTCTGTGACATTCTATCGGCATACCGGCGGTATGCTCCGGCATACCGGCGGTATGCTCCGGCATACCGACGGTATACCGAATTTCGAATACTTAGTTTTCGATTTGGTCTGACACGCATTAATGGCCGCATTTAATGCTCTTGAACGGTCATAATTATGACCGTTACTATTTGGCCGGTATACCGGCGGTATGCCGCGGCATACCGATGGCATGCCGGTCTGCCTGCATTTCAGAGCATTAAATGCCACCTACTCTTGGTTTTCTTATAAAAGGAAGCTCTCTCTCTCTTGAGCTTCCTCACCAACTCTTCCATAAATTTTCCAACAACCAAGAGCTCCACCATTAATACTCTCCAAAGCTTTTCATTGTCATCCTCTCCCAAAGTGCTAGAGTATTAAAGAGTTGTACATTTCGATCTTCACGTGTTAGAAGATCAACAAGTTCTCATTCTCTTTTGTTTGAAGTTGGCGAGCCTTCGTAAGAAAACTCGTGTGTAGAAGTTGGCGAGTCTTCGGATCCAAACTCGTGTTGAAGTTGGCGAGTTCTTCGGATCCAAACTCGTGTGTACTATTTGGATAATAGTGGATTAAAGCCGGAGAGAGTTCCGGGACTGGATTGCCTCAAAAGAGGATACCAGGATACATCCTTGCGTTTGCGTTTGATCTTTCTACTCTTTACTTTAAATTGCCTTTATTGCACCAATTGTTGTAGTTTATATTTTATTTCCCTATTCACCCCCCCTCTAGGGTTCTACAATTGGTATCAAAGCCTCGTTCTCTTGATTTGGATTTACACCCTTGAGTGATCCATGGCCTCTAACCCTAGCATCAACACGTTTCACAATGAGGGACACTCCACAAATAGGCCTCCCCTATTTGATGGTACCAACTATAACTACTGGAAGATTAGGATGGGCATTTATCTCAAGTCCATAGATTTTGACTTATGGGATTGCGTGATAAATGGCCTTCCTACTCCTTCCAGAGCTATTGAGGATATTGCTTCTGACACCCTTCGGGAAACACTTGCCAAAAACATTAAGAAGCTTGCTTGTCGAGATGCCAAGGCAATGAATGCTCTTTACTGTGCCCTTGACAGTAGTGAATTCAACCGGATCTCTACTTGCAAGACTTCCAATGAGATTTGGAAGTTACTTGAAGTCACACACGAGAGAACTTCACAAGTGAAGGAATCCAAGATTAGTAGACTCACGCAAGAATATGAGTCTTTTAAAATGAAGCATGATGAATCTATTGCTAGCATGTTTACTCGTTTTGGTGACATTATTAACCCTCTCTCTTCTCTTGGAAAGGAATATCCCGCTCATGAAAAGATAAGGAAAATTCTTAGAGGATTGACGAAAGCTTGGAGTCCTAAAGCTACCGCAATCATTGAGGGGAACGATCTAACCGTTATGAACCTAGAGACCCTCATGGGTAAGCTAATGACTCACGAGCTCGACATGAAGGATCAAGAGGAATCCTCCATTCAAGAGAAGGAGAAGGAGAAGACCAAAGAAAAAGAGAAGACTCTCGCTCTCAAAGCTTCAAGGTCCTACTCCAAGGATAGCTTCGACGACAATGAGTCGGATGACGATGAAGAAATAGCTCTCACAGCTAAGCACTT
Organism: Iris pallida; assembly: GCA_029216955.1. Lineage (NCBI taxonomy): Eukaryota > Viridiplantae > Streptophyta > Magnoliopsida > Asparagales > Iridaceae > Iris > Iris pallida. The sequence goes on from JANAVB010033616.1 coordinate 7,446,142, forward strand.
CCGGAAGTTCTTAAAGTTCAACAAGGCCAACCGCTCTAGACGGGACAATGAAGAAGACCCGTCGTGCTATCAATGCAGAAGACCCGGACACATCAAGAGGGATTGTTCGATGATACGAAAAGACTCAAGCAAGTACGAGAAACCTAGCAAGGGAAGCTCATCCTCTAGAAAGTTCGCCAACACTAGCATTTGGTGTGAAAGCGACGCAAGCGACTCCGACAACGACAAGGAGTGCAAACACAATGCCAACGTCTGTCTCATGGCAACCGATGAGGTACTTGATGATTTTTCTTTAAACACTCTTACCTATGATGATTTGGAGAAAGCCATTCTTGAATTACATGATGAACACAAAGGTGTTCGAAACAAATACAAGAAATCTCTCAAGGAGGTTGAGGCTCTTCAACTTGAAGTAGAGAGGCTCTCAAACATCATCATTGATGTGAAGGGAAAATCTCCTATTTCCGACACGGATGAAATAGAGTCTTTGCGACTCAAATTTCAAGAATCTCTTGACACCATCAAGAAAAAGGATGATGAAATTCAATCCATGAGAAGCTCCTATGAATTTGCCATGCGCAAATGTCAAGATGCTAATAGAAGAGAATATTCCACCTCTATTAAGTATAATAATCTTCTTACACGAAGTAAGAATTTAGGTAATAAGAATACCACTCACATGCATGCTCCAAGACACCCTCACACTCATCACAATGCTAGGCACAATCATTACATGAACACTACACACAACTCCTTTTCTAACACAAGAAAAGGACCCTTTGTCAAGAAGAACACCTCTCATCATGCTTTTTACTATCATCATAACACTCATGGTAGAACTTCTCACACTAGTAACTCACACATGCATAACACTCACACTTCTTCTTCTAAATCTTCCTTGATATGCAATTATTGTGGTTTGGTAGGTTACACTTCTAACTTTTGTTATACAAGAAAACAAGTTGACATGAGAGTTCTTAAGTGGGTTCCTAAGACTAACACTCATGGACCCATAAGATCATGGGTACCAAAATGTTCATCTTCAACTTATGTTGTAGGTGATGAATCCTTCTCATGCTAGAAGCAAATGGATTCTCGATAGCAGTTGTTCACGGCACATGACCGATGATGCTTCACTTTTTACAACGCTATCGATGAAGAAAGAAGGACACGTCTCCTTCGGTAACAATCTTAAAGGTTATATTATTGGAAATGGTAATATCGGTTCTCCTCCTTATCCTTGTATTAATAATGTTTGTCTTGTTACTAATCTCAAGCACAATCTTTTAAGTATTAGCCATCTTACCGATAATGGTTATGATATCAAGTTTGTTAAACTCAAATGCTACATTACCGATAGCTCCAATGGAACTATTGTGTATGAAGGCATTAAAGAAAACAATATTTATGTTCTTTATCTTGTTGAAGGTACTAACAATGACAGGTGCCTAGTTGCAAAGAACGATGAGAGTTGGCTTTGGCACATGAGGCTTGGACACGCCAACATGGATACCATCTCTCGCCTCGCCTCCAAGAAGCTTGTACGAGGACTTCCTAGCATCCCTTTCAAAAAGGATATGGTATGTGAAGAATGCGAGAAAAGTAAGTTGACCAAGTCATCCTTCAAATCCATCAACTCTGTGAGTACCTCTAGACCCCTGCAACTTATTCATATGGATCTCTTTGGGCCTAGTAGAGTAGCTAGCCTTGGTGGCAAACTTTATGCTTTTGTTTTAGTTGATGATTTTTCGAGATTTACTTGGGTTATTTTTCTTGCTTGCAAAAGTGATACCTTTCGTGAATTTGTTGCTTTTTGTAAACGTGTTCAAAATGAGAAAGGTTTTTCTATTAACAAAATTAGGAGTGATCATGGAGGTGAATTTGATAATGTTGATTTCAAAAGATTTTGTGAAAAGAATGGTTTTGGACATGATTTTGCTTGTCCCCGTACTCCTCAACAAAATGGTGTTGTGGAGAGAAAGAATAGAACCCTTGGCGATATGGCCCGGGTCATGTTAAACCAATATAAGCTCCCCCAATATTTTTGGGCGGAAGCCGTTAATACGGCGTGTCATGTTATTAATAGAGTCTTAATTAGACCTATTACTAAGAAGACTCCTTATGAGCTTTGGTTTAACAAAACTCCTTCTATTGAATATTTCAAGGTTTTTGGTTGCAATTGTTTTATTTTGAATACCAAGGATAACCTAGGCAAGTTTGAAGAGAAAGCCTATGAAGGGATATTCCTTGGATACTCTACTCATAGCAAAGGTTTTCGTATTTTAATAAAAGAAGTCTTGTTGTCGAAGAGTCAATAAATGTCTCTTTTAACGAACTCAACTCTTCTACATTCTCCTCCTCCGAGGATATTGATGACATCTCATTTGGGTTGGAGAACTCCTCTATTGAGGATCGTCCTTCTTCATCTAACAATGAAGTTGTGACCCCATCAAAAGAGTCTCCTCCTCTCGAGCCTCCTCCAAAGGATCTCCCAAGAGAATGGAGATTTGTCACCAATCATCCTAAGGAGCTTATCATTGGGGATCCTTCCTCAAGTGTTAGTACAAGATCCGCCACTCGTGATCTTTGTGCCAATGTGGCTTTTATCTCTCAAATAGAGCCTAAAAATGTTCATGATGCTTTTCTTGATGAATTTTGGATGATAGCTATGCAAGAGGAGCTCAATCAATTTGAGCGAAGCAAGGTTTGGGAACTTGTCCCAAAACCTAGCAATCATCCCATTATTGAAACTAAATAGGTGTTTCACAACAAGCTAAATGAAGATGGGTTAGTGACTCGTAACAAAGCCCGATTGGTTGCTCAAGGCTATAACCAAGAGGAAGGCATTGACTACGACGAAACCTATGCTCCGGTTGCACGTCTTGAATCCATTCGTATGCTTTGTGCCTTTGCTTGTTTTAATAACTTTAAGCTATTTCAAATGGATGTTAAGAGTGCTTTTCTTAATGGTATTATTAAGGAGGAAGTTTATGTTAAATAACCTCCCGGTTTTGAAGATTTTCAATTTCCTAACCACGTTTTCAAACTCCATAAAGCCCTTTATGGCCTCAAACAAGCTCCACGTGCTTGGTATGAGCGTCTTAGCTCTTTTCTTGTCTCTCACAATTTTTCAAAGAGAAAAGTTGACACTACACTTTTTATTAAATCACATGATGGGACTCTCTTATTGGTTCAAATTTATGTTGATGATATTATTTTTGGTTCTATTAACAACACACTTTGTGTAGAATTTGCCAAAGTTATGCAGGAAGAGTTTGAAATGAGTATGATGGGTGAACTCTCCTTCTTCTTGGGGTTACAAATCAAACAAGGGCCTAAAGGAACCTTCATCAATCAAGCAAAATATACAAAGGACCTCCTCAAGCGTTTCGACCTTGACTCATCCAAATCAATGAGGACCCCTATGGCCACAACGACCAAGCTTGACAATGATGAAGATGGCACATCGGTCGACATTCGTAAGTATAGAGGTATGATCGGTAGCTTACTTTATTTAACGGCTAGCCGTCCGGATATCATGTTTAGTGTTTGCTTGTGTGCACGATATCAAGCCAATCCAAAGGAATCACATTTGAGTGCCGTTAAGCAAATTTTTCGTTATCTCAAAGGCACCATTAACATGGGTCTTTGGTATCCGAAATCCTTATCCCTTGAGCTTCACGGCTTTTCGGATGCGGATTTTGCCGGATGCAAGATTGACCAAAAAAGCACTAGTGGCACATGTCAATTCCTCGGGAAGTCCTTGGTATCGTGGTTTAGTAAGAAGCAAAACTCTGTTGCTCTTTCCACCACTGAGGCAGAATATATTGCGGCTGGTTGTTGTTGTGCACAAATTCTTTGGATGTCACAAACACTTTTAGATTATGGCATTTCTCATTCTTGCACCCCTATTAAATGTGATAACACTAGCTCTATCAATCTCACGAAAAACCCGATTTGTCACTCACGCACGAAGCACATTGAGATTAGACACCATTTTCTTCGTGACCATCAGTAAAAAGGAGATATCCATCTTGAATTTATTGATACTACCTATCAATTAGCCGATATTTTCACTAAGCCTCTCCCGGAAGATCGCTCCTCTTTCCTTTGCCGAGAACTAGGCATTTTATCTTTTGATCCTTAGTCCCAGTCGACCGGCACACCGACGGTATACTACGGTATACCGGCGGCATGCCGTTTTTCAAGGCAGAATTTGTTCTGTTTCGAACGACGGCATACCGTCGGTACACGTCGGCATACCGCCGGTATGCCGGGCAGCGGCGGACAGGATTTAAACTCTGGATTCGGGCCCACATTATCTTACTCCTTCATTTATTCTTTTCTACCCTATTCTATTCTCTCTTATCCATCCCATCAATCCTCAACTCCCATTCCATCACCTCCCTTCTCATTTACTATCCTTCATCTCTTCACATTAACTACCCATCACTTCCCCCCCTCTTTTTTCTCCTCTTTTTACTCCACCATCATAACTTCCCTCCACCTTTTCAACTCATTCTCTTTCAAACTTCCTCTACAACCGTTCCTACCCATTTTCAAAATCATCTCTTCATCTCCCTCCTCTCTTTAAAAACCCTCCTTCCTCCCTCTCCTCTCTACTCCTTCCTCCACACATTAGCACCAATCCCTCTCCATGGCCAACCCTAAGCGCCCCCGATCCTCCTCTTCCTCCGGGTTCAACCCCTTCGTCCCGGTGGCGCTTCCTACCGGCTATGACCAGCGCGTCTTCTCCAACTCTCTGGCCGCCGAGCTTTGGTTCCAGCACTTCGCCAATCACAACGTATTCAAAGGACAGGCGATCAACTGGAACCTCTTCCCCGGTCATGTCCCTTTGTTTGACGATGCCGGTCTCTTCTCTCTTCTCAGGCGCCAAATCCCTGTCTACCCTGCTGCTGTTCGCCTTTTCTATTGCAACATGAGAGGGGATGACGACGACCCTTCCGCCATCCAATCTATGGTTAATGACCGCCACTTCCGTCTCACATCTCGGGAAGTGGGGGCCATCTTAGGCATCCCAGACAAAGGGGATGCGTTACCTATGTTGGGTGCTCTCAACTCCTCGGCGGCGTCCCCTTTCGACGAATTTTGCCGAATCATCTGCAAGGGTCCCAACCCTCCGGCCATCCCGGCCCTCTCTGTCCAGCTGGAGCCATTTTATTACGAGCTCCATCGGATCGTGTGCCACACTCTCTTTCCGAAGGGCGGGAACTATGACACTATCACTGGTGATGCCCTCGTCTGCATGTACCATCTCTATGCCCGGAAGCGATTCTCCTTCCCAAAGACTCTTCTTCTGCAATTCCGGCGTACCATGCCTTCGGGGAAGCAGAATCTCTACTATGGCTCTTTCATCACTCTGCTCATGGAGGCCAAGCATGTTGACCTGTCTCTCTGCACCTCGGATGGCGTCCCCTCATATCTTGCTATCTCCCGTACCCTGGCTGGCACCTCTACTTCCCGTGCCTCATCTTCCCAAGAGCAATCGGCATCCACGCCTGCTGCTCCCATATCTACCCCTCCTCCTTCGGGCCGTTATATGCCGCTCACTCAGTAGCATTTTGATATGCGAATAGCCCAGGCGGAGGAGCAGATGTGGGCCCACACTCGTGGACTTGGCGCCCTGATCCAGACTCGGTTCCACGATCAGGGGTACTTCATTCAGCGCACTCTTCAAGACCGTGATGCTTTTCTGGATCTTAATCTTCAGGATCCCATGTACACAGGCCCGCGCTTCTCTGACCCCAATGCCTATGGGTTTATGTACCCTGACGGCATTGATCCTTTTGGCGCCTTCCAGCAGGCTCAGGGTGATGATGATGATGATCCGGCTGAGGATTAGGGATGGTCTGCCTTTTGATGGTAGTTTCGGTTCTTGAGTGCTCCTAGTTTTTATGTGTGTTTTTTTTTCAGTTTGTTGTCTTTAGTGGTCCTTCGGGGACCGGTTTATGGTTGTTTTAGCTCTTTGCTGTCCTTCGGGGACCTTATCTATGGTTGTCTGTTGTGTCTGGCTCTCGTTATGGAGAGTCGTTTATCTTACTATGAAATGTATGGGTCCAGCATGTATTCACTTTCTCTCATATATATTCATGCATGCTCTTTTCTTTATATACTCATGTCTTTTCTCTTATACAATGTTTCTATTGATTATCCCCATCTTTAACTAAGTGACAAAGGGGGAGAAATCGTATTGAGGGGGAGCTGTCTACCTACGGGGGAGCTACTCCCTGAAGATGCTATCTCTCTCTATTTTGTCAATTATCAAAATGGGGGAGTTTGTTGGCACATTTTATTTTGAGTAATTAACATCATCTTCGTAGTTTAGTCTTCTGTTCTTCAGATTCAAATATTCCCAGAAGATGTACTACTTGGAGTTCTTCACTTCCAGAGCTTCCTCCTTCTTCCTTGAAGACTGTAGCAGTTACCGGCGTTTCCTGCTTTGAGTCCTCGTGTCTGTACTGGTCTAGGTATATCTGTAAACACTAAAGGATGGATGATAACTAAAAGCATAAATCGAAAAACATGTCATTCAGAGCGGCATACCGACGGTATGCTTTAGCATACCGGCGGTATACCGTTTTCGTGTCCAGAAAAGTTTCTGTGACAAAAAGCGGCATACCGACAGTATGCTTCGGCATACCGGCGGTATACCGTTTTTGGACTTAGAAAGTTGCTGTCTCGAAATGTCGGCATACCGACGGCATGCTGCGGCATACCGGCGGCATGCCGTTTTTAGCAACACAAAAGTTGCTGTGATCAACTGTCGGCATACCGACGGTATGCTACGGCATACCGGCGGCATGCCGTTTCTAGCAGCTCGAAACTTTCTGTGACATTCTATCGGCATACCGGCGGTATACTCCGGCATACCGGCGGTATACCGAATTTCGAATACTTAGTTTTCGATTTGGTCTGACACGCATTAATGGCCGCATTTAATGCTCTTGAACGGTCATAATTATGACCGTTACTATTTGGCCGGTATACCGGCGGTATGCCGCGGCATACCGACGGCATGCCGGTCTGCCTGCATTTCAGAGCATTAAATGCCACCTACTCTTGGTTTTCTTATAAAAGGAAGCTCTCTCTCTCTTGAGCTTCCTCACCAACTCTTCCATAAATTTTCCAACAACCAAGAGCTCCACCATTAATACTCTCCAAAGCTTTTCATTGTCATCCTCTCCCAAAGTGCTAGAGTATTAAAGAGTTGTACATTTCGATCTTCACGTGTTAGAAGATCAACAAGTTCTCATTCTCTTTTGTTTGAAGTTGGCGAGCCTTCGTAAGAAAACTCGTGTGTAGAAGTTGGCGAGTCTTCGGATCCAAACTCGTATTGAAGTTGGCGAGTTCTTCGGATCCAAACTCGTGTGTACTATTTGGATAATAGTGGATTAAAGCCGGAGAGAGTTCCGGGACTGGATTGCCTCAAAAGAGGATACCAGGATACATCCTTGCGTTTGCGTTTGATCTTTCTACTCTTTACTTTAAATTGCCTTTATTGCACCAATTGTTGTAGTTTATATTTTATTTCCCTATTCACCCCCCTCTAGGGTTCTACACTATTATCATATCCTTCTATTTTTTATATACATCTTCTTTCAGCGTTTCATGTATCTTACTTTACTGCATGATTATATTTTCTAACCTGCTATGATATGTTGAGATGTACTGTGCTCGCTCCTGTCCTGACTGGACCTGTTGATAAATTTTACAGATAGCCTGGAGGTTGCTTGCTAGCCTAGAGGAGACACAGTAGAGGTTGTATAGATAGCTAGGGTTTTGCTTATAGCTTATTTTCAGTTGTCTTGAGTTATATTTATGGATTACTGTATTGAGATTTGAGATGTTTCTGGGTTGTGTATCTTAGACACTTAGACTTCTATCTGATGTATCTCCTTATGGATTTCATGTTTTATCTATCTTCCATTATGCTCTACCTTAGATGTGATTGAGTTTACATTCTGCTATGTCACCCCCATTCGGGGAGTATAAACTGCTTAGCCTTATACTGTTAGATATTTGACCGAGGACAACGTTCTACCGCCGACACAGCGGTGTAGGCTGGACGTACCCACGTCTCGTGCCCTAACTCTAGGGTGTGGGTCATGACATATCCTATATCCTAGCAGCAGGCTCGTAGCAGCACTCTAAGTCGAGCACCACTACGAAATCGCACTAGTTGTGACTCTGACCTGCATAGGCCACCACAAAAATATGTCACGACCCGCACCCTATTTAGGGGCACGAGAACGTGGGTACGTCCAGTCTACGCCGCAGTGTCGACGATAAAACGCTGTATAGGTCATCTATAACATCTAACATCTAACAACAAGATATATAAACCTGTCATCTCCGTACGGAGGTATAATATAACATCTCTACTATATAATCTCAATCACAAGTCTAAGGAAGATAGAGCACGATATGGAATCAGATAAAAGGAAGAAATTGAATATAAATAGAGTTATCACACCACACAAAATAGATGTCCAACACAATAAATACAAGTCCTGAATATAAATAAGTCTCAACTAACAATCGGAATAATTCGATACAAACTGAAAGCTATAAAGTACTAAGCTATAACTAAGCACACTCTACTTGGCTAGGTCCTCCGCTGGCTGCTGTGTACCACCCTCATAAGCCTCATAGAAGGTAGGACAGTCATCTATATCATTTGTAATATTTGTCAACATATCCAGTCAGGATGGAACGCGCACATCTCATCTAGAAATCCCAAGTAAATGACAAGGACTATAAAACAGTTATAGACAGTTATATTGATGAACATGGTAAGATAGACAGAAATCTGTGAGAACAAATAATGGAAAAGAACTATATCAAGATAGAGTAATGTAATGGTGAACTGAATGTATAAAGCTATAATAGACAATGTGTTTTGGAATACTAGTTGGATATGTGATCGGCCTGGGATATTCAATGATTTACACTAAGGAAAGCTAGCTCAAACATATGTGCAATGTATGCTTAGCTAGTAGCCGATGATTTACACTATTAGCAAATAGTTCTTGATCACATATCTAACTAGTATTACCCCTGTCCCGACTGATACGATGGATCCAACTATGACACGTTCCAATATTAACCAATATTTATCAAATGTTATCCAATACCAACGAGAACAATATTCGATACCAATAATATCCAATGTTATCCAATACCGACAAGAATAGTATCCGATACCATTGCGATGAGTTAAGGTAACATCTCATGACTGAAGATCCAATAACAATACCAATCCGTGAACCATCGTGCCAAGAATTATAGTAGACATCAAATAGAACTAACTAGAACTGAAATACAGTAATCACCAAGTAAATGAAAGAACTATCAGAGAATGTACTCGCCTGATACCCTGAATGACTGATATGAATAAATGTCCAAACTGATGTCAAAGAGTCCTAATTAGAGCAACATATGTTATAAAGAGTTCAATTTGAAATGATAAAAATTTACAATGCAATCTACATGTTTCTAAGTCAATCTAGGTCAAAGTCAACTCTTGGTCAACTCTAAGTCAACTCTGGTCCACCTTGGGTCAAACTAGGAGTCAAGGTTAAGCTTCTAGGATTTTGGTCAAACTTAGATTAGTGGTCAACATCTATGATACTTAGGATATATTAATATATATGCATACCACATATATCCTTACCCATATAGTACCACCCTAACACATACATATAGATATCATATATCAAGTATATACATATCCTCACTATGAACCATAACCTATATCTATATACTCTCATAATATATAAAGATAGTATATAACCCAAAAATATATATACCTATCTATATAATCCTTCCACAATCTAACATCACCTACTCAAACTCAAATACTTAGAAACTAACCCACTAACACTAGGATACTATATCAACCTTGGTCATATTGGCATCCCAATACCAATACCTTGGTTGGAATCCAATACCTTAACTTGGGTAAACTTATACCTTACCTTCATATCTTGATACCTTACCTTGGTACCTTGATAGCATACCTTGGTCATAAGGTAAACTAATCATTTACTTGAAGGTAAAAGTAATTCATATTTACCTTAAGATACTAACTTGGTATCATGAGATACCAAGATACCCCTCAAATATCTAATTAACTATCTAATGTACTAACATAACATCTTAACTAATATCTAACATATAACCTATAGAGACTAACTTACTAACATACCAAAATCTAGAACTAACATAACCTACTAACATATCAAAATCTAACATACTAGATATCTAACATCAAACTATCTAACAACATATCAAATATCTAACAAAATACTAATCTCTACTATCTAACTAACACTCATACTAACAAATATTACCCAACAATAATATATATATGTACTATATCATACATATACTTGACAATATATGATACATACATTCACTTAATATCCATACTACATAGGCTCATAGGTTACACAAAATGCCTATGTCGTATAGTCACTCTTCTACTTAAAACCAATACTGTACCAATTGGACCTTTACTAAATTTTAGGATTAATGTATGTTGTAGTCCAACGTATTAGCTTTCCGAAACTTCAAACGGATTGCATTTTCGTGTCCGGAAGCTCCCGGAATCGCGAAAACACCGAAATACGTTCGTATTTCGTACAATTGACACTCAAACAGTTCAACAGGAAGCTCTAGAATGCATTTGACCTATTAATATATATATATATATTTGGAAAGCTAACTTTGATATGGTTCTTTTAAAAAATGGGAGATTAATCATAGTTCTAAGCTAAAAGTTATGATATTTCTATATTGCTATGGCTACTAAAAACGTGAATAAATATTATGACAAATTTGGGTTATTTTGGACAAAAGAAACACATCTTACTCTCCACACCACTCAAGACATACATCAAACCACACTCCCCTCTCCTCTAATACAAGCACACCACTAACAACATATCCACACACATCTAAATGTATAAAATATATCTAACATACTAATATATATACAAAACAGTCCATTATATAAAGAGACACTAAAATGACAAGTTGAGGCTAAAAATATGACATGTAGACTAAACCACTTAGATCTAACCATGGGTATCCAAATAAAACTCATTCTAACCATCCTAACTAATATCAATCCATCTTCTAACATGTCTAAAACTGAAAATAAACACAATTAAACCTATTAGACATTAAACCAAACACATGAGGTCTCCTAATTTGATATCTAATAAGTAGGACACAAGACACAATTCTAACTTGCTTTAAAGAGCTCCAAATGGCCTCAAACTTGAATCTAAAGGGGTACATGCATGGGGGTGGATCCTATGGATTCAAAACTAACTAATATGCATAGAAAAACAATTTAGAGGGTTGGTTTTACCTATTGGGAGTAGAATCCCAATGATACTCTCAAGGACACGGCTCCGATACGAAGATCCTTCCAAAATAGACACTCCTCCTTGCACTTTGCTCCAAATCTTTGCTAGCACCCTCCCTTGGTAGTATGAGAAAGTTGGATGGAAGTTTTGATGAAGGAATATAAGGATTTAGAGATCAAATCAAAGAGGAAAGCTCTCTAATTTGGGGAAGAACACTTTGTGAAGGAAAAGAGGCAAGATGGAATAAAATGAAAGGAAGGGTGGCTAACCTACCTATAGTGGCTGCCATCATTACCCTATTTGGGCCTTAGGGGAAAGCCCAATAAGGTCCCTACTAATCTCCCTTGGTTAATTTTAAGTTAGGTTCAAGTTTGGGATCAAAAGGGTTAAGTTTAAGCCGATAACTTAACAAATCTAACAAGTGGGATTAGTCTAAACTTACTAACTTAATTAGTGGGGTTTGTGGGCCATGACTAACTAATCTTGGTGTCCCATCTAGAGTCTAAGCTACCTGGGTCACTAACACAAGTCGGAACGAGATAAAAATCGAACCCCTTAACAAATCCCATAAAATCAATATTAAAATATAAATATTTCCAAAATATTAAAATATAAAAAATAACCAAAATCACAATACATCAATTTAAATATTATTAAAATAATCTAAAATTCACCAATTAATCAAAATCCTAAATAATTTAAAAGTCACAAAATGACCAAAATACCCTTAGCCTAAAAGTGGTAATTAGCTAATCTAATCACATGGGTTAGGCCTCCAAGGTCATGGTTAGTCTCTAGGCTAAACAGTCTAAGATTACACTAGCAAAACATCAAAATCACAATGCACTAATTTAAATAGTTTTAAATTAATTAAAATTCACCATAATCATTATTATTAATATTAAATGATAAATTTTTACAAAAGTTTAAAATTACCCTCATTTTAGAAAAGTGGTGGTTACATAAAGCTACATCAGACAAGTGATACTATATCACTCCTCAATCATTATCCTCATTATTATCATCAGCATCTGTTGTCGTAGAAGGACCGGCCTTAGCAGTGCGGTGGGGATTATAGCGAGCAGCAGCAGGGTCAAAGTATCTCTGAGCCTCTCGATTATCAATATGATAACCAAGCACCGAGGGATCACGAACCATGGGAATAGGGCTACCAGGATTGTGAGCAAAACTGTAGGTAGCGTCCCTCACGATATTGGTCAAGGCCTGGAACTGGAGGGTGGTACGAAAATCTATAGACCTAAACTGATCCAGCATCAAAGCCTAAAGAGACTCACGAGTGACACCAGTAGGAGGATGAGAAGGATGTGAACTACCAGCTGATGGGTCAACAGCATGAGGCGGAGGAGGCTGTACTGCGGGAACATGAGCGACTCTACGATGCTCATGAAGATGGGCAGGTGGAGCATCTTGGGGACAATCATCCAAGATAACCTCAAAATACTCAAAGATGTAAGGAAGATACATCGCATAGAGAAGTCGTCGAGGTTTTTTGCGACACTTTTTCATAGCAGCGATAATTGTCTTAGGAAAACTAAAAGAAACTTGGAAGTGAAGATGGTAAATTACAGAGAGTCCTAAGTATGTGATCTCATTGATGGAGGTTTGTTTTGGAAGAATAGTAGAAAACACCATCCAATGCAGGTCATAAAAGTAGTCGTTCATGTGCTTGGGGCAAAGACTACCTTTGGAACGTGGATTAGGTGTACATAACGAATCACAAAAAGAGTCAAACATTATGTGGGCTGGAAATTGAATTGAGGTAATATCCATTAATGCTTCCCCTACATTGGGAATATGAAGCATAATTGCCAGATCATCGGCATCAAACTCAATGTCAATCCCACCGACCTTTGATCAAACCGTGCCGTTAGTGACCGTGAGATTACAATAAAACATACAAATTGTATTAGAATAAATATGATAACTGGATTGGACTAGGTTTTCAAGGTTGAAGTGTTCAAAGACGTTTATATGATCAAAAAATAAATTGGACTTCCCAGATAAATTTTTCGTTGATGAAAGTCATTGAACCACTCATTGGAAGCATTAAGTGATACAAAAATAAAGTCATCAAAATAGTCACCGTCCGGCATGGTAGGACTAAATAGTGAGAAAGATCCTCCTCTTGGACATTAGAGGAGGTTGCCTATCCAATATTTCTCTTCTTTTTGGAAGAATGAGATGGTTTTGGAGCCATAGATAGTTTGAAATTTGAAAAGGAGAGTAGAGATATACCAAAATTGAATGGAGAAGGTGGAAGAGAAACCTGAGATAGCTCCGAATCCAAGTTTATAGGACTTAAAAAGCTTGAAAGAGGGAGTTGTGGGGTGGCTAGGGTTAGGGTTTTGGGTGATTTGGCTGCTGTTTGAAGGAGAAAGATGAAGTTTGAGGGGGTATTTAAAGAAGGTAGTCATGACAGACTTGGAAAGATGTGATATAGGTTTTAACATTAATGCAAAGTATAATTAAAAATACTTGTGTTGAGGAAAAATAATTAATATTAATTAACCAAAATACACAATGTATAAAATATTTCGAGTTAGCTGTAGGGGCCGATCCCAGCTAGAGGTAGTCCGAAGACACTTGGCACCGTGTCACTTAGATTTTTATGTCTTTTTGTCTGAAGGGCCCTTTCAGCTTATAACCAAAATATTTTCTATGAATTTATGAATTCAGATCAAGTAATATTTAATTATAAAGGGATATAAGGATTTGGAGATCAAATCAAAGATGGAAGCTCTTTAATTTGGGGAAGAACACTTTGTGAAGGAAAAGAGGCAAGATGGAATGAAATAAAAGGAAGGGTAACTAACCAACCTATAGTGGCTGCCATCATTACCCTATTTGGGCCTTGTTGGAAAGCCCAATATGGCCCCTACTAATCTTCTTTGGTTAATTTTAAGTTTGGTTCAAGTTTGGGATCAAAAGGGTTAAGTTTAAGACTTTAACTTAACAAATCTAACAAGTGGGATTAGTCTAAACTTACTAACTTAAGTAGTGGAGTTTGTGGGCCATGACTAAGTAATCTTGGGGTTCCGTCTAGAGTCTAAGCTACCCGGGTCACTAACACAAGTCGGAACGAGATCAAAATCGAACCTGACTTAACAAATCCCATAAAATCAATATTAAAATATAAAAATTCTCAAAATATTAAAATATGAAAAATGACCAAAATCGTAATACATTAATTTAAATATTATTAAAATAATCTAAAATTCACCAATTAATCAAAATCCTAAATAATTCAAAAGTCACAAAATGACCAAAATACCCTTAGCCTAAAAGTGGTAATTAGCTAATCTAATCACATGAGTTAGGCCTCCAAGGTCATGGTTAGTCTCTAGGCTAAACAGTTCTAAGATTACACTCGCAAAACATCAAAATCATAATGCACTAATTTAAATAGTTTTAAATTAATTAAAATTTACCTAATCATTATTATTAATATTAAATGATAAATTTGTATAAAAGTTCAAAATTACCCTCATTTTAGAAAAGTGGTGGTTATATAAAGCTACATCAGACAAGTGACACTATATCACTCCTCAATCGTTATCCTCATTATTATCATCAGCATCTGCTGCCCTAGAAGGACTGGACTCAGCAATACGATGGGGATTATAGTGAGCAGCAGCAGGGTCAAAGTATCTCTGAGCCTCTCGATTATCAATACGATAACCAAGCATCGAGGGATCACGAACCATGGGAATAGGGCTACCAGAATTGTGAGCAAAACTGTAGGTAGCGTCCCTCATGATATTGGTCAAGGCCTAGAACTGGAGGGTGGTACGAAATCTATGGACCTAAACTGATCTAGCATCAAAGCCTAAAAAGACTCACGAGTGACACCAGTAGGAGGATGAGAAGGATGTGAACTACCAGCTGATGGGTCAACAAGAGAAGGCAGAGGAGGCTGTACTGCGGAAACATGAGCGACTCTACGATGCTCATAAAGATGGGCAGGTGGAGCATCCTAGGGACAGTCATCCAAGATAACCTCAAAATACTCAACGATGTAAGGAAGATACATCGCATAGAGAAGTCATCGAGGTTTTTTGTGACACTTTTTCATAGCAGCGATAATTGTCTTAGGAAAACTAAAAGGAACTTGGAAGTGAAGATGGTAAATTGCAGAGAGTTCTAAGTTTATGATCTCATCGGTGGAGGTTTGTTTTGGAAGAATAGTAGAAAACACCATCCAATACAGGTCATAAAAGTAGTCGTTCATGTGCTTGGGGCAAAGACTACCTTTGGGACGTGGATTAGGTGCACATAACGAATCACAAAAAGAGTCAAACATCATGTAGGCTAGAAATTGAATTGAGGTAATATCCATTAATGCTTCCCCTACATTGAGAATATGAAGCATAATTGCCAGATCATTGACATCAAACTCAATGTCAATCCCACCGCTTTGATCAAACCGTGTCGTTAGTGATCGTGAGATTACAATAAAACATGCAAATTGTATTAGAATAAATATGATAACTGGATTGGACGAGGTTTTCAAGGTTGAAGTGTTCAAAGACGTTTATATGATCAAAAATTAAATTGGATTTCCCAGATAATTTTGTTGTTGATGAAAGTCATTGAACCACTCATTGGAAGCATTAAGTGATACAAAAATAAAGTCATCAAAATAGTCACCGTCCAGCATGGCAGGACTAAATTTAAGCACGTAAAGGCAGATATAAACAAATACTTAGGTGCAATGGAGTAAATCACTAAGTAAATAGGGACAAGAAAGCAATACGTAGACACCGAGATTTTATACTAGTTTCTCTCTGAGAGGACTAGTCCAGTCTCGAGAACTCTGCTCGATGATAAATCTACTATTTGACATAGAGATTACACCGCGTGCTTTACTCCGAATAACACGCCAACTTCAACACCGTCGTATTTTAATCCGAAGCCCACGATAAAACTTCAATACCTGTCTGAGAAAGCTTTTATACTTCAAGCTTGTACAATTTGAATACTCCTAATCGAAAACCACCGACACTAAAAGAATGTGAGTTGTCTTAGAAAATAGGAAGATTAAAAGCTTTTTGTAATAGGAAGGCTTTAGAATAGATAGAGAAGATGAAGAATGGATTGAGTGATTAGAAATAACAAATTCTTCTCTATTTATAGGAATTTTTGAACCAGAGTTGGGGCAGAACTCGGCTAGGGCAACATTCTTATTTTTGAACGTTTGAGATAAAAAAGACTAGAAAAAAGCTGGTGACGGTGAGTGATCCAAGGGGACCGAGTTTGGTCCGAGTTCGGCTAAGTGGTTTTCTGGATTTTTTTAGTTTGTGTAGGCTTTTGGATGTTGGTTTGTTTTGGAATAAATGATAGATTTGGTTTGGGTTAGGATAGACTTCTAAATTGCCAGTGATCACGACTCATAAATAATCTAGACTCAATAAATAAAATATATAGAATAAAGTAGAAAATCTTCTTGACGATCAAGTGCAATCTTCTGTAGTCATCTTTGAAGTCTTCTTGCTTTTCATATCAAGGTCAGAGTTTTAAATCAATTATCAAAACCAGGTTGATCATGGCTACATGGGCCAACAGTAACATAATGTTATGACTGGCTGCCATGGACAGGGCATTAAAATCATGTCTGGTGGCATCCAACATATATTGTATTATACTGAATTGTATTATAGTATAATGTATTGATACAATATCAATTCTCTTAGTGGCTCATCCTAGCACACTCTAGTATATGGTGATTATAGCGAAGTGGGATGCTAGCATGTCTCATGCTATTGATTATGAATATTAAAATATTATTGTTTTGTATTTTAACCTCATGCAGGGTAGATTCTACGGATGTCCACGGTCGAGAATTCAGATAAAAACATTCAAAAATTAATAAATAATTATGTTCATCTAGTTCATTGGGATGTAAGGTTTCCAGGTTGCATGCAGTCTTATTATTTCAGCCCTTTTATAGATTTGGAGCTCTCCATTGTGATGGGCAAACTTCCAGCTCATTGTAGAGTGTTGCAATACTGTATTGATTATTTTTAGCTCACCAATGAGTGATGCGTATACATTATTGATTATTGTTGGCCTAGATAGCTTGGATAGATTGTAGTGCATATTTTCTTTGGAATCTCAATTGAATGTGATTGTAATCATGATTGTGACAAACCTAGTTAGTTAATGTTATCATGCCATAGTTCATGATTGCCTAAGGTTAGTGTATGGTTTCTATTATTGTTCCATCTTACCATTGTTTACTTATTTTCCTTTTATTTCTTTACTATTTTTTCTTTATATGTTTGTATGCTGGTTTTATTACACCATAGAACTTTCCTTGTGGTATTTGCTATATGGAGTTGACTCTACTGCTTTTGTATGGTCATAGCTTACAATAGAGATTGAAGATCTACCACACCTTTCGTTTGATAGTTAATACCAGGAGGACTACTACCTGAGCGCCTGAGTGGGTTCTATCTCATCTCCCACTATATATTCTATATTTTTTTAAGACTCTACTGTTTGCCATTAAAAATATCAAAAACAAGAATTACAGATGAATTAAACTTGATTGCAAACTCGCTTGTACAAGAGAAAGCCTAGAAAGAAATCCTAAGAAACAATCTAAGTATAATTGTTTAGTTTTTGATTCTGGAGGGCGATGATGGAGGCTGGGAAAAGTGTAGCAACTCTGTTTTACTCCTTGGACTATCTGACATGGTCCTTGCTCTTGAAAAATTTCCCTTCATAGGTTGCCAGCCTTTTGCATGGGTGTGGTACCCTGCTATTTATAGTAATAGATATTTTGAGCTGCATAGATGGCCACGTGACTATGTGGCTACAACAACACATAAAGACCCGCTCTTTGGCCGCCAGCTGGTGACTTGTTGAGATTTCTTTGCAGCAAATCTGGGTGGTTAAGGCTTGGTCAGCCTGCCACGTGTCCTATCGTAGGATAGGATCAATCTGCTTGAGTCATTTTGAGCCGTATAGGTCTTTTAGTGTTCGGCCATGCTGGGCCGCATAAGACTCATGCGGCTTAGGTCACAGCCTCCCTTAGTCCGCATGTAGCTTGGAGACTTTTGAGCCGTATAGATTCTATATTCTGGGCCGCATAAAGCACATACGGCTCAGATTGCATTCACCTTTGGCCGTATGAAGCGCATAGATTGAGTCGCATAAGGTTCATGCTGCTCGGGTCACAGTCCTTTTGGCTGCATGACTATGTCCAGGCACGTGAACCTTGTGTCTGGTGACATGACATTTTATCTGATCATGTCTTATCTTCTTTTTGTCAGAGTGTCAGAGCTGTCAGTTTTGTCAGTTTTGATAGAGTATGTCAGCTTTATCAGAAGGGCTGATCAGCTTGGCCGCATAAGTAACTCTTCCTTCTACGGCTCAAATCAGTCTAGTTTCTTTTAATATATATAATTTGAGATAGTGAAGATGGGCCGCAGGGGGCATGTCGAGTCTGTCATGCGGCTCTTTTTTATGCGGACCAATTTGGCCAAAAGTACTCCTGCGGTCAGTTGTGATCCGCATGAACCCCATATTTTCTATGCTTCTACAAGACCCCCTTTAATATTTTCAAACTACAAATTTGGAATACTTTGAATAAGAAGCATAGAAAGTAGAGCTGTTTAGGTATGGCAATCCTATCAGAGGTAGCGTAGACGTGATAGGTTTGGGTACTGCCGTTGGGGATTTTATGTAGACTTATCATCCTTGGCATACCTTGGTTTTAGGTACAGATAATAAGTTGAGAGAGGGAACCAACATATTTACTCAGAGGTGATATAGACGTGGTAAATATGAGGTTGATGGTAGAGCTTTCCTACTCAGAGGTGATATGGACATGGTAGGAGTGAACTCGATAAGGATACATAGAACATCTCATAGGTGATATGGACATAGAAGTTCTATGATTGATGCGCCACAATGTAGGGGTTGTTGTACAGGGTGTTTACTCATAGGTAAGGTGGACGTGGTAAACATTTATTTTTAGCATCATCTGCTTTGTAAGGGGTAAGAAAACAACTTAGAGGTGATTTGGACATGGTTGTTCTACTACTGGGGAGTGAATGCAACGGAACAACTGGGCTCCAGAAGCATATGATTGTGAGAGAAGGGGTGCTTGTACTAGAGGACCTAATACAACATTTGTGATTGGCAAAGGACATCCCACTTAGGAGACTTTTCGTGGACCTATTAGCCTTTTGTGCATCTGTGATGCGAGTAAATAGATTCAAAATAATTTTTAGTGGACTTATTACCCTTTTGCGTACTGGTGGTGCGGGTAATAGATTTGAACAATTTTTTGTGGACCTATTACCCTTTTGTGCACCGGTAGTACGAGTAATAGATTTTGAAACAAAACCTAACAGAGATAATGTGAACGTGATAGGTTCTGTGACCTTAACACTATGGCTTTATCCCAGATTGGGTACAGGTGTTAAGTTAGGAGATTATCTATATCAGAGGTAATATGGACGTGATAAAGATAGAATCTATAGGGGCATAAAACGACTCAGAGGTAATATGGACGTGAATGGTTCTATAAATGACAACTGTGGAGGATTGTCATGGAAAGGGTGCTTTACTCAGAGGTAATATGAACATGGCAAGCATCCTTCTACTAGAATAACAGTTCAGAGGTAATATGGACATGGCTGTATTCTAGGGAGTTATGACAACTTTGGGGTTATCGTAACGGGGGTGACTACTCATAGGTAATATGGACATGGTAGACACGGTTATAGAAGGACACTTCAGAGGTGATATGGACGTAAAATATTTTCTATGTGGTCATGACGACACAGAGTCTTCACGAGAGAGGCAACTACTCAGAGGTGATATGGACATGATTGATGCACAACAGGATGTAAGAAAGCAATCCAGAGGTAATATGGTCATGGATGACTTTACTTACTGAGATTTAGTATAGGAGGGTTGAACAAGTTTTCACCAGGATCTGCGAGCACGCATGAGGGCGTAGGAGCTCCTGTTGGCGTTGCTGATAAAGATGGGTTTCGGGGAATTTGCATCCCCTAAGTCGCTCTAGACGACATCGTCCTCGATGGGAGGCGCTCGCTGTTCGAACCGCCATTCCGACTGAGAGCTAGGTGTTGAGCTCAAGGCTCTTCTTCGAAGAAATTGAGTGCCTGGTCTTTTTCCTCTGCGGGATCATTTGTGGAAACCATGTTGACGGATAGTACCTTCTACAGGTCCCGGTTATTGGTGGTGCCACCACTATTGTTTGTTATTGGAGGTGGTACTAGGACGTTTGCCCTTGTTCTCTCCATCTGGGATGTATAATCCCAACTGGCGGGCCTTTTTTAACTTTACCTCCGGATTGGTAGCACTTATGATGAATGTCGTCCAATCCCTGAACTGATCTTTGCCCATCCAGAGGCTGATTGCGGGGAGCAACTTTTTTTGGCAGATTTCAATCAAAGAGCTTTCGGGATTACCTTGGGGCAATCTCATCGCGGTTTGACAAAACCGCTCGATATAGTTCCTCGTTAGCTCCCTCTCTTTCTGAACGACGTCCATGAGAGACGATATTGTCACATCATGCCCTACTTCGTAGAATCTTTCCAGAAACATATGCTTGAAGCCGTCAAAGGAATGGATACAGTTGTCAGAAAGGTTGCGGTACCAGTCGAACGCGATCCCCTCCAATGCTTCGATGAATAATCATGTGAGGATGGCGTCGGTATGCGGCAAGTAGTCGGTTGTGACATCGAAATAAGTCATGTACCGACTAGCAGAGGTCTTCCCGTCATATGAATCAATATGAAACGGTTTGTACCGTGGCATAAAATGAACATCTCTCCACGCAACGGGATACAACTGCCATATTCTGAGGTCCCGGAAGAAGTCTCGGGCATTGAACATTGCTCGAAGCTCCTGGACTTCCCTCCTTGCCTCCCTGTCTTTGTTTACAGCTGAAGGAACGGATGCTCCTAAAGGATTGTCACCCAAAGGAGAAGCGGTCGTGTTGGAGTCCGCATTGACTGCGGGTCCCAAGCTTGTTTGTCCAGGCGTCCTTGCCGGTTGAGTCTGCAAGTCAGCTTTGATTTCGTCTACTGACTTGACCAGGGACAGGAGCATGGCTTCAAGTACTTCTAGACGTTATTGATCAGTAGGCCCTTCATGATCATCGTCGGCCATAAAGACGGTCCGCACGTGGGTGGACGCAGAAAGGACCGTAGAAGAGGTGCTCTCCGTGTCGTACCCTCGTACTGAGAAATCGTCGGAGAATGTCGAAATGTCCTCCTCATCGGATTCAGAAGGGGTGCCACCCCTTGCGCAGGAAGCTGCATCGTCTTGGCGAAGGCGGTCATCCTCGGGGATGTCCAAGTCTGTTGCATAATTCCAGTGGATCACTACCCCCTGTGTATGCTCTTGGAACACCGGGTTGTCGCATAGATTGAGGGGACTGCTACCCCCAACTTCATCTACCTCCAGGGAGGTCGAGGGTGCACCCCCGGGTGTTGAAAGCTTCTTTCTGGAT
Source organism: Iris pallida (assembly GCA_029216955.1). Taxonomy (NCBI): domain Eukaryota; kingdom Viridiplantae; phylum Streptophyta; class Magnoliopsida; order Asparagales; family Iridaceae; genus Iris; species Iris pallida. The sequence continues at coordinate 7,468,051 of JANAVB010033616.1, forward strand.
CGAGTGCCTAGGTAGACACCCCTTGTGGCTGTCGACGACAATCCTCTAAATAAGAGTTTCCTTGTAGTGCTGGCTGAGATTGTCGGGCTGGAAGAGCCTGTCTTCTTTCCTCCCTTGTCGGAAAGAACCTTCCGAGTTGAATTACAGGAGGCGAAATAAAATTCTTCGTCTCTTAGAATTTGTACCTGTTCCTCAAGTGGTTGTCAGACAGGTGCTGGCTGGTACAGTCGTTGGAAAATGGACTACCGATCTTCAGGTGCTGTCGACTTGTCGCAATAGCAGTTGATGATGACCTAGGAGCAACGACGTCCCGAAAAGGGCTCATCACATGCCAATGTTGCTTTTCTCTCCTTGTGTTTATGAGTAATCACCTCTCACAAGTCAATAGCAGACTGATCTACCTTCGCATCCAATTTGTGGACTCGGGTATCCCGAGCACACGTGTGCGTAGGTATCATGTTTTCTTCCTGATCCGAGGCTAGTAAAAGTACTTGCTCTCGATCGTTGGAAGGAGACTTTTGAGACCCACCCTGTTCGTTAGCCCTGGGGGACTGGAAACGGGTGGTTCTGTACAACTTTCCATCAGGAGCCCGTATAACAGTTAACGGTGCCCGCTAACGGTCAGCAGCTTGGACAGTTGACTGGGCTTATTGGGCCCGTACTGCCCTATACTTCTTCGACTTAGCACCCGAAGGCTCATAGTAAGAAGGGTCCAGATTGGCATATTCCACATTCTCAATGGACCGCATGGGGTCGGGCCCGTATGAGAGACGGTTGAATACAAAGATTCTGACAGGGTCACATGAGGCACCCTGTCTGCGGCCAGGATTGGCTGTCGCATAGGCCATCTGCCTGCGGCCAGAGTTGGCTGCCGCATGGGCCATCTGCCTACGGCCAGAGTTGGCTGTCGCATTGGCCATCTGCCTGCGGCCAGAGTTGGCTGCCGCATATGCAGACTGTCCATCTCTCTTATGTGACCTCTTCCTCGTCCGTATGGATTTCTCTTATGCCCCTAAAAGCTCAGCATCGTAGTATTTTCCTTTGCTGGATTTGGGGACAGTGGGGTTCTCTGCGGTCGAAAGCAAGGCCGCAGGAGAGCTTTGATCACCATCTTGGGACGCAGAAGGAGCTTCTTCGAGAACCTGGTCAGAGGCAACAGTTTTGTGCTTCGACGTCCTGCGGGTTCTCTTTGGGTTGGCTTGCTTCTGCGATGGGCTGGCGCTCCCTTTAGAGAGCATTTCTTCGAATGCTCGTTGGTCAAAACGAACCACGAACATTTGCTGCATAGAGCCGAGCTTGGACGCGTCGAATTGCGTCACCAACTTCTCATCAGAGGAGAAGGAAGTCTCCAACAAAGTCGCCATCGTGTTTGCCATTAAAAATATCAAGAACAAGAATTATAGATGAATTGAACTTGATTGCAAACTCGCTTGTACAAGAGAAAGCCTAGAAAGAAATCTTAGGAAACAATCTAAGTACAATTGTTTAGTTTTTGATTCTGGAGGGCGACGATGGAGGCTCGAAAAAGTATAACAACTCTGCCTTACTCCTTGGACTATCTGACACTGTCCTTGCTCTTGAAGAAATTGCACTTCGTAGGTTGCCAACCTTTAACATGGGTGTGGCATCCTGCTATTTATAGTCATCCCTACAATAGCAGATTTTAGGCCGCATAAAGGGCAACGTGGCCACGTGTCTGTCACAACACACAAAGACTCGATCTTGGGCTGCCAGCTGGTGGGGTTGTTGAGATTTTGTTGTAGCGAATCTGGGTGGTTGAGACTTGGTTAAATTGCCATGTGTCCCCCCACAATAGAGTAAAATCAATCTTCTGTGGCTCGGATCAACTTGGCCGCATGCGGTACCAAGAGTCTTTCTTCTGCGGCCTGGATCGGCTTGGCCGCATGAAATCTCAAGTGACTTCCTTCTGCGGCTCGGATCATCTTGGTTGTATGAGGTCTCAAGAGTCTTCCTTCTGCGGCTCAAATTGGCTTGGCCGCATAAGGTCTTCAAGAGACATCCTTCTGCGGCTCGGATCATCTTGGCCGCATGAAGTCTCAAGAGTCTTCCTCCTGCGGCTCAAGTCCACTTGGCCGCATGGGGTCTCCAAGAGCCTTGCTTATGCGGCTCGATTTCACTTGGCTACATGGGTTCTTCGAGAGCCTTGCTTCTGTGGCTCAAGTCAACCTGGCCATATGGGATCGTCGAGAGCCTTGCTTCTGCAGCTCGAGTCTACTTAGCCGTATGGGGTCTCCAGGAACATTCCTTCTGCGGCTTGGTTTCACTTGGCCACATGGGATCTCCAGGAGCCTTGCTTCTGCCACTCGAGTCCACTTAGCTGCATGGAGTGATGATCCGCATAAACACAGATTGCCTTGGTGGTAGAGCCACTGTCTTGTGGCAGTAGTAGCTGATGGCGGCTTGGGTACAGTGATATCCTGGAAAGGGCTCCACACATCAAGGTTGCTTCTCTCTCCTTACATTTGTGAATGACCACCTCTCGTAAGTCGAGAGCAGATTGATCTACCTTTGCATTTGTTTTATGGGCCCGGGCATCCCGAGCACCCGGGTGCGTAGGTATCATATTTGCTCCCTGATCTGAGGCTAGTAAAAGCACTTGCTCTCGATCGTTGTAGGAAGACTTTTTGGACTATCATATTTGCTCCCTGATCTGAGGCTAGTAAAGCACTGCTCTTGATCGTTGTAGGGAGACTTTTGGGACCATCATATTTGCTCACTGATCTGAGGCTAGTAAAGCACTATGCTCGATCGTTATAGGGAGACTTTTGAGACCCTCCCTGTCCGTTAGCCCTGGGGGATTGGACGCGGGTGGTTCTGTATAATTTTCCATCAGGGGCCCGTGTAACAGTTAACGGTACCCGCTGACGGTCAACAGATTGGACAGTTGACTGGGCTTGTTGAGCCCGCACTGTCCTAGACTTCTTTGACTTAGCACCCGAAGGTACGTAGTAGGAAGTGTCCAAGTTGGAAGGAGGAAAGGGAAGTTGGTGCCCTTTTCAAAGGAGGGAAGGGGGCTCTATATATAGAATGGAGTGAGCCCTTTCTTCTTCTTCTTTCCAATGTGGGACTAAAAGCAATATCCTTATTTTCTTTTTATTTCTTTACTATTTTTTCTTCATATGTTTGTATGCTGGTTTTATTACACCATAGAATTTTCCTTGTGGTATTTGCTATGTGGAGTTGACTCTACTGCTTTTGTATGGCCATATCTTATAATAGAGATTGAGGATCTACCACACCTTTCGTTCGATAGTTAATACCAGTAGGACTACTACCTGAGCGCCTGAGTGGGTTTCTATCTCATCTCCCACTATATCTTCTATATTTTTTTAAGACTCTACCAACCGAGCATGTGTTAACTCGTATTCTGGGTCCTGTTCTCGCATGTGGGCAATATAATTGTATATATTCTTGATTACAGCTAGATATAATAATGTACTATTATATAGTCTTGCTAGTATTCTATTTTATATTACTAGCTTTATAATCGTTTATATATCTATAGTTTGGTAGGCTTTTATATTATATGTCCGATGATCATATATCTTGTAGTTTGCTTGTTTAGGATTGTTTGACCTGGTATTGACTGATATATTTTTGAGTATCCCCCATATGTTTATACATCTATAATCGTACTCTGGGTATCGACGTACTCTGAAGTGCATAGTTGGCCTTGTATAGCCCTCGTTCTCCAGTATTCTGGTTCTGAGGTGTGATAAGACCCCTTTATCGTTCAAGATTGTCAAAGCTCCATCGAAATATGACGTAATAATTTAACATGTTCTTCTTCTCCTTTATTAATATCTGAGGTCATAATGTGAATTTTTTTGGGGAAATCACTTTTGATTCTTCTTATTTCTAGTAGATATGCAATTTTTCACAAGTATTTGTTTCTTTTAAGATCTTCCATGTTTAATTAGATTTAGTTGAAATTAATTTTGGAATGCAGACTTTACTTCTTTATGCATTAATTTAATTATAATTTTAAATTTATAGATCTGAATTGAGAAGTTTCGTTTGACCACTATCAACACATGTAGAACCACAATTAGACCATTCACTTCTACTAGTATGATAATTTGTCATCATCTAAGTTTTCCTTATTGACAAATTGTGTCTAATATACCTCTAACTTGTAATGCATAAAGGAACAAAACTTCTTGTATATGATAGAAATGTATATAACTATAAAAAACTAAGTTAGAAGAGTTACCATAAGAACTATGGATGCAACAATATTTAATGGATAGCTACCATAATGACTATGGATAATCTATCAATTTTTTCTAATATTAACTTATATTCATATTTATTTAATCTGGGCTAGATGAAGAGATTAAACAAATACATGTTCACACCTTTAACTATTACTAGTTGTTTTAGTACATTGTTAATTTTATTGATGCATCTATATCATACATCCATCCTTTTCAAATTAGTAACATCTTGTCGTAAAAAATGCTTTATCCATATCTTTGACAAACATACTATATCACCTAAAAAAACATATGAATATTGGCACATATCCAATACCTAAGGACAATCGTATAGCCTCAACTGATTTTTTTGCTAGTCCAAGTAAGTCCCTATTGCAATTGGTTTAGATTCTTATGTGTTTTGTGATATCAAAATATTCAATATATGAATCTATCATTTTGTTTGTACAATTGTATGATCACGATGATGTTATTAATGCTCTTGATGCTTTTATCTTGTTGTTAAGCTCTACCTTACTAACATGCAAGTTTGATCAGTTTTTAAATAAAACTGAGAGATAAATATTGAGAATGGATAATTAAGATTTTCTTACTTAATCCATTTTATTGAAATTATATAATGGGTCAAAATTGATTATTAAGTATTTGGGTGAACTTTATAGTTGACTTTTTTTTTTAAATAAATTTTTTCTACTTTGTCAATTTCTCTCAATTCCAGTACATGCTTTTTTCTTCAATTCTACTACAGATCTTTGAAAATCTCCTCTCCAATCTTCTTTTTCTTAAAATAATAAAATTAGCTAGGAATGGTGTAGTAAACAAAGATCCTATAAAGTCATATAAAACTATAGTACACGGTATTAATTTGATCATGACAATTATACACAATATGTAAGTAAATATGATTATGACCAATCCAATGTAATTTGATGTAGTTGGCATCCAATTTATTCTTTTGTTAATTTAGTCTAGTCTATGCCTAGTATATGCGCTTGATGAAGGTTCTTAGTTAATTCCATTACACGAAACATATTAAGGCTAAAACTGTCACCCTCATTTCCCATATTTCCCGTATTTCGTATTTATACTCGTATCTGGATTTTGGCATGTATTTTTATTTTTCTCAACTTATGGAATTTCGGTATTTCTCGTATTTTGGGTTTTGGCATGGCTCGGTTTTATTGGGTTGGTTCGGTTTGGTTGGTTTATAGGTATTGGATCACCTTAGCCTATGCTACCCCCTCAACCCACCACAACTCACCCTCTTTATAACCCCCACCTACCACTCTCTCTCCTCATAACTTCCACCATTAATTTCCTTCTTCTTCTTCTTCTCCTTCCTCCACAACTCTCCTAACCCTAGGCAAGTGCATCTTGCCACTACATGAGAACCCTCTTTTATTTGTCCATTTGCTAGATTAGGACATGGTGACCAACATTAGAACTTGGTATTTTGTGATTTGGAGCCTCCATTGTTGTAGATCTAAGTTATATCTATTTTTGGATTTTGCATGGTTTGAGCTACTTAAGTTAGATTTTATGGGTTTTTGATGTTTCCATGTGGAAGAGCATTCAGTTTCACTCCAATTGGAGCCTTGGAAATCCGGATTTGGAGTTTGGATGGCCAAGTTATGATGCTGTGTAGCCTTGAGTTCAACCATGGTGTTCTTGCTGTTTGGAGAAGACAGTGAGCAGTGTGCAGAGCTGTTTAGCTTACCCACACTGAGCTGCGTGCGCTCTTTAGCGTGCGTACGCAGACTTGGGTACGCTTCCTGTTGGAAGCGTGTCTCCTTGAGCGTGCGTGACTTTTCACCTACGCTGCTCTCTCAGCGTGCGTGACTTTTCACCTACGCTGCTCTCTCAGCGTGCGTGACTTTTCACCTACGCTGCTCTCTCAGCGTGCGTGACTTTTCACCTACGCTGCTCCCTGTAGCGTGCGTGACTTTTCACCTACGCTGCTCCCTGTAGCGCGCGTGACTTTTCACCTACGCTGCTCTCTCAGCGTGCATGACTTTTCACCTACGCTGCTCTCTCAGCGTGCGTGACTTTTCACCTACGCTGCTCCCTGTAGCGTGCGTGACTTTTCACCTACGTTGCTCCCTGTAGCGTGCGTGACTTTTCACCTACGCTGCTCTCTCAGCGTGCGTGACTTTTCACCTACGCTGCTCCCTGTAGCGTGCGTAACTTTTCACCTACGCTGCTCTCTGGCGTGCGTGACTTTTCACCTACGCTGTTCTCTCAGCGTGCGTGACTTTTCACCTACGCTGCTCCCTGTAGCGTGCGTGACTTTTTACCTACGCTGCTCTCTGGCGTGCGTGACTTTTCACCTACGCTGCTCCCCTGACCCCCTTGCTTAACCCATTGGCTCTTGGAGTTGTGGTCTTATTTCTTTAAGCTTGGCTCTTCTATAACCCTGTACTTTGATATCTTATTAGATATTTTATGCCCATTTTATATCCTTACGCCTTTTGTCATGAACTTGATTTTACTTAATATGTTAGGAAGGACTATTGTACATAGCTTGATATGACAAGGAACCAGCATAACACGACAGTGACCCGTAGTGGTGCACTCCTGACATGACCAACCTGACATGATAGTGGCCCGTCGTGGCGCACTCCTGACAAGTACCCTGACATAATTTATCTTAATGCTGTTGCGACGGCTAACTTAACTTGACTTGCCTTGACACCGTGGGTGGTTCTTTCTTGCTTGCTTGTTAAATCCACTTGTCCTGTCTTGCATCATGTCTAGGATGGGATTCCTGAGTACCACGGTCAGGAGTACCTACTAAAATGGATTAAGGTTAATAACTAGAATAACACAGTAGTCATGAAGAGATTGACACAGTTACAGGCAATCCCGTTACCTGGGCGCTCTTAGGATCTGTAGCCTGCCGTCGAGTAGGGCACATTTCCAGCACACTGTCACGTGTTGCACCCTCTAAGTCACCTAAGGGTACATTTGTCCCCGGGCGATGTACCCACCTGAATTCAACCCCTAATTTTCGACCTGGGTAACCTGGATGGTCTGCAGGGCTTGTGGCTGTGGAACAATCTCACTGCATCTTGTTAGTAATTAGGCCTGTGATAACCCTAGTTAGTTAAAGTAGTAAGCCGTAGTATCTGCTTGGCCGTGATTGATTGAATGAGGTATAACCAGTTTAGCCATGTCTCGATCCAGTACAAGATTGCTCCCTGTCTTGATTTCTTGTATTATTATCTTGCCGATAAATGGTGGAAAACTAAGTTCGGTTCAGATGAAGGGTTACAACCCCGGTCCTTGTTTGGTTTACGGGTTGTAACCTGGTTATCGGAATAGTTCCATGGTTATCTCGTCGTATATCTTTCTGACATGTTTTCGTAAATTTTAGTTTTACTATTAGATTTTTGTGCTGATTGCTGGCTTTTGTTCTTATTTCGTGGCCCCCTTGTGGCACTTGCTTTTTCTGGGGTTGACCCAGCTGGTTTTGTGTGGCCAGATTTCGGAGCAGCTCCCGAGGATCTACCAAGCTTCCAGCCCGATGGTGGCGACTAGAAGGAACCCGGGCTACGAGTGGGTTTTCTCTTTTGTTTCGCTCACTCTATTGTAAAACTATTCTTTTGAGGCGTTTAGCCGACGAGCACCTGTTAGCTCGATGCACTTTACTTACTGTCTGCCTACGGGCTGTAAACATGATTAACAAATCCTAGGGTTGATCATGTATGACTTAACTCTTGCTAGTCCTAGCATTTTGTACGACTAGCTTCATGATCAGCTGATATGTAATATTTGGGACGCCTTTTATTGTATATTTGGTGGTCAAACATCTTGTAATTATATTACTTGCTTGAGATTGAGACAATAGGCTTGACCATAAGAGACCGTTGGCTTGTAGTAAACCCTCATATTTCTAGACAGCCGTGACCGTATATCGAGGTGGTTTCCATTTCAATATACGTAGCTGGCTATGTCTGCCCCCGCTCTCCAGTATTCTGGTTCTGGGGCGTGACAAAAACTGACTTTAGAAGGTCAAACAGAAAATTTAAATTATTTAGGTGGTTATATGGATGACTAGCTTGATCCTAGAGATTATCGATCCAGTTTGTGGTTGATAAGGATTTAAGGACTACTCTATTATCAAATGAAACATATGTACATGTCTTGGAAACATAGATTGTAACCACTTAGTTGATTAATTTTTTCAACATCATTGCCATTGTGTAGAAGCATGGAAAAAACTATAAGTGCACTATGGGCAACTTGGCGCAGAGCTAAGAAGCGAAACCCTACAAAAGAGTGGATACAACTTCTGCGCACACCGAATTGGTGCAGTCAGATAATAAAGCTCTTGCGCTTAAAAAGTACTACATAATATTGAAAAGAGCACATAAAGAGATTTTTTATTGATATTCATGATTACAATACGATGGAAGTCTATTACAGATTTTCATTAATATTCATGATTACATAAAAAATCTATATATCTACATAACTGCGCCTACATTCATTTTTTTTATGAAAAATGCAGCGTGTACGACCTTAACCTTGTTTTCGGCCATATGGTTTAGTCGAAGACAGCCTACGCAGCTCCTCTGTGAGGTGAACCAAGCGCTGGTCGAATAGGGTTTGGAATGGCAATCAAGCCACACCCTGTATTCAACATCTTTGCACTGGATGTTGTCCCGGGGTAGAACACAGGTAGCATGTTGCATGAATAGGGACAACTCCACCCACAGTCAGCTAAGCTCGCCTCAGTCTTTTGACAAAGCTCTTCATCGAATTGGCTACTTCTTTGAACAACAATGTCTACGATCCTAGCCCACAACTGACACAAGTGTTGCCGGATTCGCCAAGGAGGATCATAGTGATCGGGGTGCAGTGAAGTCTTCGACATGAAGTGTGAAAGTGAAATAAAAAAATGAGTTCTTTCTAAAAACACTTCTATTTATAAGCCACGCACGGTCAGACCCACGCGCCGAGTGGCAGCAATTCAAAGGCTCCGAATTAATGGGATGAACTCGTATTCATGGCAATGAGTCTACAATATTTAATTTTTGATTAAGTCTCAATCAAAAGTCATTACTTCTCGAGCCCCACGTAGCGGCAGAATTTTAAGAGTTTTGACCCGAGTGCCCTAAAAGTTCAGCCCCTACAAGCGCAGTCTACTGGAGCAGAAAGCCCCCTAAAAGTGCAGTCCCTGGAACATGGGGTCCCAAAGGCGCAGATTCCAAAAGCGTAGCCTCCTAGAGCATTGCCTCAAAAAAGCGCAGCGACCAAAGGCACAGCCTCGCAAGCACGGAACCCCAAGCCATCACTTCGTCATTTATGGGATGCTGACACAATGTCAGCTATCATTAGTCAGTGGCCAGATGTCAGATGTTAGCTGTCAAGCACCCGCCGTTGATTCGGCCAAAAGTACAGTCTTTAATGCACTCAGAGCATAGAACTATGGTGCTCTATAGTGCAACTTCTAGCGGTGTTCAAATGGCGCAGCCTCTACGACACTCAAGAGGACAATTCTTATAGTATCCACAAAAGTGCAGCACTTGCCAATGGATGTCACGTGGCCAGCAATGTCACGGGCATAATTAAAATCTATTCTATTTCAATTGAATAGGATCTTTCAGCAGTGTACACGCGGCACGTGTCATTGACCTAGTCATGCCTATAAAAGGGTGTGAACCAGCCAAGATCGCATCAACAAATGAATCCCGACAACTTCCACGTGTTAGCTCATCTGCAGCCTAATCGTACAGTTACAACATATTTAGTTCTGCCTTCGTACGCGTATCGCTCCTGCACGCCAAAAACCTATGCTCGCATCGCATATGTGCGCATGAGTGGTTCATTCACCAGCCTATAAATAGAATAAGCCTTCCTTCATTTTGGGTCTTCAACTTTAGTTTTGGTCTTCATCGCCAGCCCAGAGAGAGAGAGAAAGGGAGAGACATCCAGAGAGTCAGCGCAATTTCTTTTCGTCATCAGATCGTCAACGAAGTAAAGGAATCACCACAGTATCCGATCTCCATCGTCATACTTCTACAGAATTATATCGTACTTAGATCTTCTGTTTAGGAGTTCTTTTGTACTTTTCTAGTTCGAATCAATACAAAAAGTTCTCTAATTTTTGTCTATGCCAAACAAACTGGCGACTCTGCTAGAGAGTTTCTTATCTTCTAACGAGATGGTAGTGATGCAATCTGACTTGGGTCCTCTCAAAAGATGATGGTAATTCATTTTGATCAACAAGCTTTTGAGGACTTACTCTTAGAAGGCAACGCGAGTCCATCAAAGCGGCTAGCAAAGCCGAAGAAGACTCGCCGAACCTGGATGCCCAAGACTACTGTGCCATGCATCACAACTGAAGGGATACGCCCCAAGAATCTCAGAATCTGGGCACGCAAAATGCGTCTGCATAGGCCGCCACTGCTGCCCCTTGGTTGGCACAGGGGACTGGAAAATGTAGCACGAATTGCCATCCCCAACCCGTACGTCCCTAGTCGATGGTGCGACGCAAGAGAAAAGGCGCAACACCTCTCCCGTGCACGGAGTCGAAAGCGTAGGGAAGATCTTCTGCCTTTGACAGGACTACTTGCCCATGGGACAAAACAAATTTGGATTCTGAATACTACGCACCTTCAAGGGCTAGTTTGGAGAAATCTAAGGTAGCATGCGCCATGCGCACCCAACATGCTACGCCGACGGTAAGCCAGAAGCATGGGTTGACATTAATGTGATTAGCTGACGACAAGACTGGCTCAGGTGCTACTGCTCCCAGAATGGGTCAGTTCTCAAAGTTCTCATGTAACTTGGGCACATCTCATGCGCAAGAACTAATCCAGAGGGAAAATATTATGGTGACATTTGTGCTCAGCTTGGCTGCACGTATGAAGTGGGTCTGCCCCACAATCAGTCATCCACCAATGACCTAAGCGTATATCATGCGCCATAATTAGGTCAAGTTGTACATCATTCGTATATGCACCCATACGTTCAGCTCGATTGTGCGTAAGAAGTGGGTGTGACCATGAGGTGCATACGAAGTAGGTGTGCGTATTCATGAGGATGGGACCTTGAGGTGTGGAGATCGCCTCTATATTTCGAATGAAGAGCTTTGGCAGGAGTTGATGATCGAGGCACGTAGTTCACCATACTTTATTCATTTCGGATGGACGAAGATGTACAGAGATTTGAAGCAGCATTATTGATGGCATGGAATGAAATGGGAGATAGCTCGATTTGTTGCAAAGTATTTGGTGCGTCAGCAAGTAAAGGTTGAACATTAGAGGTCAGCAGGATTGCTCCAGCCATACCCATTCCGGAGTGGAAATGGAAGCTTATCACGATGGATTTTATGACAGGATTTTCGAGGAGCCCTAGTGGTAGAGATGCAGTTTGGGTTATAGTAGATCGACTCACCAAGGCATCCCATTTCTTGCCATTCAAAGTGGGCCAATATGTGAGTGTTGGACCCCCCTTTTTTTCTTTTTATTATTAATAATTAAGTAAAATTTTTTTCGCTTTCATTATTGATTTATTATATATATATATATATATATATATATATATATTTTTTTTTTATATATATATATATATATATATATATATATATATATATATATATATATATATAAGAACCCATGTTGGACATCTAAATTAAAATATATATATATATATATATATATATATATATATATATATATATATATATATATATATATATATATATATATATATATATATATAAGAACCCATGTTGGACATCTAAATTAAATAGATTTGAAGTTGACCTTCACAATACCTGAATTCCAAGGACCTTAGTGTAAATTTTGTTAGTTCAAACTTTTCCTTAAAATACCTAACCCGCAGACTCCTGTGTTTGAATTCGATATAGTTTTGAATCGTAAAACTCTCCAAACTTTAGATAAGATATATATATATATATATATATATATATATATATATATATATATATATATATATATATATATATATATATATATATATATATATATAAGAACCCATGTTGGACATCTAAATTAAATAGATTTGAAGTTGACCTTCACAATACCTGAATTCCAAGGACCTTAGTGTAAATTTTGTTAGTTCAAACTCTTCCTTAAAATACCTAACCCGCAGACTCCTGTGTTTGAATTCGATATAGTTTTGAATCGTAAAACTCTCCAAACTTTAGATAAGAACAATCAGATTCTCCCTATCTTTTTCATTAGATCAAAATACTATATATATTACAGGAGGATGAACTGTTTCTCCTGAATGAACCCTAAATTCCTGAACCCCCCTTTCTGTCAAGGAAGAGAGGAAGAATCAAAAAGGCTTTGAGCACGGCAACAAGTTCGACAGGATGGTAATCTACATCGCTAAAATTTCAGTCTCTGTATTGTTTTTCAAATGTTCGATTAAATGCTGGGTAGGATTAAGTATAGCAGGGATTTTAGGATAGTGGCTATAGTTCGTGCACCAGTTATCACACGATACATTACGTATCCGTTCACACATGACACCATCTCGTACCCACTAGAACAAACATATTAGTTGCATATCATACATCAAGATTATAGGCCTGCCTTCGAGGGGGAGGGGGGAGTTGGGTTATTCTGTATCAGTCAAGGTGGGTAAAACGTAGGATCTTGCCCATCCTGGTTTGAGAATCAAGAATCAGCCAAGTTCATGTGAGGTATGATGGATATAGGAGAATGAGAGTACTCTTGGCTATAGGTTTGATAGTAATCAGAAAGAGGAAGGGGTGCCTTAGCCACTTGGTCGAGTCTTTGATCAGGATACTACATGGGAAGGTGTGTTCTGTTTCACCTATAGAAGGGAATCATCAGGAAAATTGATATATAGCATCTCTAGGGTTAGCTTGTTGTGTGACCTTTCTCCTGCCATATAGCTACATGTAGGCACTAGAAGTAGGTGACTGGTCCAGACTAGTGACTAGAAGTATACCATAGGAGAAATGACTCAGATGACTATGTCACAGCAGCTTTAGGACCTCTTTCCTGCAGTATCTGAACAAGAAGGGTAAGCAAGAAAACTGTCGGGCTAGGTGCATAGCCCAGTAGCTAAATACATCAACCAGAGGGCATGTGATTAGTGAACTTAGATTATCCTTAGGATACACTTGACAGATGGAGTATCCCCTCTGATGCATATCCTTCGAAACTCGTGTGCCACTGTTCAGAGTGGTGGGTCATACGAGGGCTAGGAAATGGCAGTTTGGGATAGGTGAGTACCTGTGATGCTTGTGAAGGATGTCAAGAGATCCCAGATTGTACAGAGAGATTAGGAGAGAGAAGTATCTCAGGAAATGATGTATTTTTATATACCAGGTAACAACAAATAAATAGGATGTAGAGACATCTTTTCTGAGAATAACTTAGGAACGTACCAGTTATTGAGTGTATGCCAAGTATATCAGAACACAAATAAGGGGTAGGAGATATGTGGTACCATGAAGGCAAAGCTATATTAGGGTAAAATAGGAAGATAGGTCATGTGAATAAGATATAAGATTGTATGCCCCCTGAATTTAGGGCTTATTTTTTTAATTTTCTAAATCAATTATTTGCAATAGATATTATTATTTGATTATTATTTGATTTAATGTTATTTTCCGTGGCTTTGACTTCTGGAGCGTCATGGATGCCAATCTCTAGAAACTCTCCTCATCAGTGTGCAGTAGACAAGATTACCTTCATGTTGATATATCATGTCCCACCCAAACTTGTTTCCTTGTACTCTTTTTGCTTCACACAACTTCGGATCAATTTAGACCATTTGATCATTAATTAATTATTAATTGATTTTCCTACTTTTATCTTTGATCATCATATGTACGTTACCGTGACTTTTAATTTAGGAGCACAAGGCTAGTCATTTTCTTAAAACCAACTCCTTATGCATGATCTACTCGAGACGCCCTACACCCATGACCTTCGTGTCCCACTCAAACACACCATCTTGTGCTTTATTTGCTTCGCACAACTTTTGGGTCAATTTAGGCCAATTAATTATCCAACGTAGAATGTGACCTGACTTCTAATTTAATTTCGGGACCCGACATCGATCCAACCTAGTCGACCCAAAATATGGACATAGCCCACATGAAGCATACTACCCACATGACACTGGTGTCCCATTTATTTGAGCCCCATATGCTACTTATTTACCCATGATCATAAATACCTATTTAAATTCAATTATTGCACCATGTTCGATTTTGACCCGACCCGGTTCAACCAAACCCAGTCCAAGCTTCATGTTACCCTCCCTCATGACACCCCCACTCTCATTGCCTTTAAAAAATATTAAATACCTAGTCTACCCATTCAAATATTCAAGAACAACCCCCTTTAATTAAATCCTTAGAGAAATTCCCATTTAAATCCTAGCCTTTGGTTTCTATCCATCAATCCTAACCCTCCATCTCACACTTGGCACTGACTCTCAAAAACCCTCTCTATGGCCGGCCCTAACAATTAGAGAACCCTGTTTCTCTCTATATATTTTCCTCTCTCTCATTTAATATTCCTACATACACCTATTTTCTCTCTCATCCTTAAGAACCAACAACACAACCACCCCCCATGTTGGCCGAACAACACCAGCAACATCCCGAATCCGGCCTCCTCCTCATTCCCTTATTCTTTTTCTTCTTCTTCAACATCTCCTCTACTATCATCACCCTCTCCATCAACACCACTCCACACCATCACCACCATCACCATTAACATCATTCACCACCATCACCATTAACATCACTCATCACCATCACCATCAACCGTGCGCCACCTCACCTCCGCCAGCCACTACCACTTCCTGTCCTCCGAGCTCCGCTCACCGTGCCCCATCGCCACGCCGTCGCGCCACCGTAGCAGCAGCAGCGCAACACCAGCAACCGTAACAGCAGCTGCAACAGCAGCATATGCGATAGCAGTAGCAGCTATGGCGGCCGTTATCGCCGGCCACGCGCCGCCGTGGGCGGCCCCCCCCTCCGGTGAACCCCAGGCTGCCTTCCCATGGCGGCTACCATCCTCCGGGACGCGCCGCCTAGGCGTTTCGTGCGTTTGGCACGGGTTTCAGTCGGCGCAAGCTCGGAATGGATCCAGAAATGGCGTCTCGTCGCAGTGACTTCGTACACGTTTTTCGGGAAATCCGACGATTAGATCGGCAATTTCTTTGCTCCATCTTAATCTCGGTATATAGCTCCTCACTTCCTTCAATTTTCGTCCGTTAATTTTTTCGTTTGATACATCAAAACCGGCCTCAAAATTGACGCTTTAAATTGTGTTATTTTTGGACAGTTTTGTGGAGCCAAATTCGTCGGTTCGTATCTCCTCCATCGCAGCTTCGTCTGGCATGCTACTGGTTCCTATGCGTTGCTGGTATAACCCTCTTCCTACCCCTTAAGTTCCGTTTTATTGTGAGCATGTTTGATTGGTTGAATTCGACGCCAAAGTTGGCCGCCCGAATTCGTAATTTCTAAGTTATAAAATTCTATTTTTGAACCCGGGACTCCAGATTCAAGTTTTGACACCACCAGTAGACTCGTGACATCGTTCTGGCACATTTTCATATAAAGTTTGTTAGATTTGGAGGACGTGGGCCCTGGCACGCATTTTGGTGCAAAGCAGGCCCCACAGTCCTGGTCAACGGGACTTTTTTACGCTGGTTCATCGGAATCCAATTCTGGATGTACCGTTGAGTTCGTATCGTCATTTTGGACTCGTTGACATATAATTTGCTAGGTTTTAGTGGACATTGGTTCCGGCACGCATTTCGGTACAAGTCGAATACCAATATCCGGGTCAACGGGTCATTTTGAGATCGGCTCATCGGAATTCAATTTTGGACATACTGTTGAGTTCGTATCGTCATTCTGGACTCGTTGACATATAATTTGCTGATTTTTGAGGACATTGGCTCCGATACGCTTTTTCGTGCAAATCGAAATTTTAATGTCCTGGTCAACGGACCTATTTAAGATCGGGTCAACGGAATCCAATTCTGGATATACCATTGGGCTTGTATCGTCATTCTGGATTCGTGAAAATATAATTTGTTAGGTTTAGAAGACTAGTATTCTTGCACATTTTTTGGTGCAAAGCGGGTCCGACACGGACACCGTTTTGACCCGAAATTACCTTTTTGCCCCTGTGTCCAAATTGGACTTATGGATAGGCTATCCTAGCTGATTTGACCATTCTGGACACGTTGGTGATGTTTGTTTCATCATCCGACAATGTTTGTAGATATTTCTCTGTGTATTACCTTTTATTATAATTAATTCTTATTAAGTTCGTATTTCGGAATTAGTACAACGAAACTGAGATCAGTCGATTCCAGTGATCTCACATCGCTGAAATTGGCAAGATATGGATCACTGTGATAAGATTATTAACCTTACTGTTGATTATCTTATCTCAATTTGTGTGTCGTAGGATTTGATGTACAAATAACGAGGTACAACTTGATATTTTAATTCTTAAATTAGAGTTGATCATGTTTGACCAAGATATATGGTATCTTGGTAGGTAATATTAGGAATAGTGTGCTTAGGCTAGTTTTGACCTCGGTTGACCAAGTTTGACTGCTTTAACCAAAAGTCAACTATCAGTCAACACTTGGCCTAGAAATATCTAGAACTTGACCAGAGTTGACCAGTTGACCAAAAGTCAACTGTTAGTCAACATTAGCCTAGTTTGACTTGGTTTGACTTCCTGTGACCTAGTTTGACCTAGTGTGACTCAGTGTGACCTAGTTTGACTTAGTTGGACTGAGATTGACCTAGATTACATAGCTTATACTATATAATCCTGTCTAACACTGTTGAACCCTAATTAGCTTATATATATCTCATCTTTAGGTTTGTGGCATCACTCTGAGCATCGACCCCATTTGACAGCTCAGGACCGCAGACGAGTACATTCACTGATAGTTTTCATTGTCTTGATATCTGCTATATCTGATTCAGTTGTAGTGCCTTACTTGATTTCCAGACACGATAGTTCACGGACTAGTATATGTTGGATCATGATATGAGATGTTGTTCCTAGATTTCTTGGTATATTGGTACATTTTCTGTCTTGTTCCCTGTACTTGTATAGACACCGATTCCTAAGGAGACTTGCTACCCTCTTACGGAATCCCGTGTCATGACGTGTCATGTCTGGATCCTTTATACTATTCGGGGATGGGAGTTATTAGTGGTTGTGTGATCAAAATCCCTACTTGTTCTTCACACTTGTACTTGTTACTTGTTCATAGCTATACCCTCGCTTACGACGGGTAAAGCCTGATCCCACTTGTTCATAGCTTTCCATGGTGGCCGGCCTGATCCTGCTCCGTTGTACACTTGTTCATAGTCGGTCAGATGGAAAGCCTGATCATGTTTCCCAAGCCGATCACATAACGCACTAATAATTCAAGACACATTTTATATTTATTTATTATAGGAGGCTAAGTTCTGTTCAAGAGAAGGGTTACAACCCCGGTCCTTGTTTGGTTTACGGGCTGTAACTTAGTTTCCGAATAGTTCCCAATTCATCTTATAAATTGTCGTCCTATTCAGTACTCACATCCTGTTATATATTTCCTGTTGATTTTGTCTTGTATTTCACATGTTCTACATGCTCTTATGCTATATCTTGATTGGAGGCTAAGTTCTGTTCGGGAGAAGGGTTACAACCCCGGTCCTTGTTTTGTTTAAGGGTTGTAACCCGGCTTCCGAATAGCTCCCAAGTCTTCCCATATCTTTGTCTTGTATTTCATTATACTGTCACTTATAGAATTTGTCAATTTATATGGAACTGCTGTTAGTATTTGTACTTGCTCATTTTTTTGACAGGATAAACGTTGATGTTTACATAGTACATGTTAGCTGATTGCTCTACCTTTTACGGGTATGGCCAGGAAAGAGTTTAATGAGACATTACCCCTAGAGCCCGTAGATGATATAGCCCCTGTTTAGACTGTTAGATAGGTTTGCCTGGACTGCGATCCAACTAGTGTTTTCAGACTGTAGTTCTTATATTATATTTTGAGTTTCCGTGTTGTGTTTATATCTCTGAGCTTGTGTTGGATCTTGAACTCTTTTCCAGTTTTCCTTTCTATCATATTTTTATTTCGTGCTATCTATCCTAGTTTGTCTTGTGATTGAGTTATGCCATATTATACCTCCGTGCGGAGATGACAGGTACCCTTATATTTTGTCTAGTTGTAGTATTTATAGATGACCTATACAGCATTCTACTGCCGATTCTGCGGCGTAGGCTGGACATAACCACGTACTCGTGCCCCTAATCCGGGTGCGGGTCGTGAAAAGGGATATATAGCATCTTCAGGGTTAGCTTGTTGTGTGACCTTTCCCCTACCATATAGCTAAATATAGGCACTAGAAGTAGGTGACTGGTCCAGACTAGTGACTAGAAGTATACCATAAGAGAAATGACTCAGATGACTATGTCACAACATCTTTAGGACCTCTGTCCTGCAATATTTGAACAAGAAGGGTAAGTAAGAAAACTGTCGGGCTAGGTGCATAGCCCAGTAGCTAAATACATCAACCAGAGGGCATGGGATTAGGGAACTTAGATTATCCTTAGGATACACTTGACAGGTGGAGTATCCCGTCTGATGCATATCCTTCGAAACTCGTGTGCCACTGTTCGGAGTGGTGGGCCATGTGAGGGCTAGAAAATGGCAGATTGGGATAGGTGAGTAACTGTGATGCTTGTGAAGGATGTCAAGAGATCCCAGATTGTACAGAGAGATTAGGAGAGAGAAGTATCTCAGGAAATAAGGTATTTTCATATACCAGGTAACAACAAATAAATAGGATGTAGAGACATCTTTCCTGAGAGCAACTTAGGAACGTACCAGTTATTGAGTGTATGCCAAGTATATTAGAACACAAATAAGGGGTAGGAGATATGTGGTACCAGAAAGGCAAAGCTATATTAGGGTGAAAGGGGAAGATAGGTCATGTGAATAAGATATAGGATACCAGCTATGACCCAAGATAATTCATGATTCCCAAACAAACAAGCAAAGATCAAAGGAAGGACTGCGCTTAGGGAATACCTGAAGGGCTGGACAGTGAGGGTCGAAGAAAGTATCATATAAAATCCTTGTGAGTTAGTTGGTAGCAGGAGGTAAGGAAGGTACCTATAGGCAAAGGGATATACCTATTACAGAGTAAATCTTGGAATAAGCAGGACAATTCTGGTATAAGAATTTCTATAGCCTTAAGTGGTACAGGTTATGGCCACTGTAGGCTACGTTTTCTAATGGTAGACTGGTACAGCTAGATATGGCCAATATAGGCCATGCTTCTCTAATCACAGGTGGACTTTAGTTAGTAAATGGGGTATCAGATATAAGGTATACTAGGATACTAGGGATTCACACACCATGGTATTAGTCCACACTCTAAGGTAGTGGTTAGCAGAAATTCTAAAAGGGACAGATAACTGGGAATAAGAATACCATATGGGTCGAAGGAATGCCTGGCAGTTTAACAACTAGTGTATAAGCTGGTATGCAATTTGGGGTTTTGATGTAGGAAGTCAATTACAACAAGTGGCAGATATGAGTGAACCAGTACCCATGGACCCTTTAATACCAATAGGACTCAAGGATAGGTTACAGGTTGCAGAGTGTGGGATACATGATACCAGATATTGGGGTGTATCCAATTGACAGATAAGAGAGACTTGGCTAGAGAATGTCATTTGTAGGCTTGTAGCATATTGGATTTAATATTGAAGTGAATTTAGTTTAAATGCTACATTATATGAATTAATCCTGAATACATCTATAGGCATCTGTAGCCATGTCAATAGGACACCAGCCTACTTATATAAGAGAGTGTCCAGTTATCTCGGATGCAGGGGAGAGGTTAAGTGATAAATGAGTGTAAGCCTTAGGTGTCCTAGAGTCCAAAGGAATAACCAAGGTACCTTGCAGAACCAGTTGATAACAAGAGTCTTTTGGGTTCACCTAGCAACTGGCAGTATGTGGTTCTGTTCTAGGGACTGCCATATGTATCTAGCATGGTAGTTATGACAACATGCCTGTAAATTAATCCTGAATACATCAGTAGGCACAAATGATTCTTGAGCACCAATACTCTAGTGTAGTAACTTGTGTAATCGAGGGGTAATAGAGTGTACCATTGGAATTTGTAACAGGGAATAGGAATGACACAATGACAGATAGGAAACCAATATAAGCACCACGCTATGAGGATAGTATTAAGGTTCCCTCTTTGCATATACCCTGTGTGTATATCTAAGGGTATAGTGATGAATCAAAAGTTGAACTAGACCTGCCAAGTAAGGGACCAAGTCCCCTTAGTTAGTAAAGGGAATCAATTTGAACTAAGTCAAAGAGAAGTAGAAATAACAAGAGACCTAACAAGTAGATGAATAAGTGGCTCTTGCTTTTATAGATTATTTATATTGACCTTGTAAATGTACAAAATAGGCTACTTGGACCTCGATACGCATTGGTAATCCATATCAGCAGCCGGGACCACAGGCAAGTATACCTTGCCTCCCTTTACAGTTTTATTTACATGCATTTGTAGAAGCATGAAAATAAATAAAAAATCCTATGCGGCTCAAGACTAGGAGAGTTTCATGTGGCTCAAAAGTTCATTAGAGTTCCATGCGGCTCAAAAGTGTATTAGAGTTTCATGCGGCTCCGAAATCCCCATAGCTCTATGCGGCTCTATGCAGTAGCCTCATTTAATGCCACGTAGCCCTATGCGGTTCACCTCTACAGCTGGCCATCAAGCAGTGGCCTCATTTAATGCTCCAACATAATAAGGTGGCTCTGACATAAAAGTGAACTGACAGCTCTGACATAAAGCTGTAATGATGACTCTGACATAAAGACGTGCTCCTAGGGAAACAAAAAAAATCTTCATAGCTGGCACGATCGATCAAATCCTAAAATCTTCCATACAGCTTTGACATGTGGCCAGTCGCATGCGGTTTAGGTGGAGGCCACCCCCATGCGGCTGCTACTCTTATGCGGCTCGTATCATGGGGGCCATCTTCATGCGGCTCAGATCCTGAGAAGCCATCCCATGCAGCCACTACTCTCATACGACTTGGATCATGGGGACCATCTCCATGCGGCTCAAATATTGAGAGGCCACGCCCATGCAGCCTTGACACGTGGCCAGTCTTATGCGGTTCAGTCAGAAATCACCCTCATGCGGCTCAGATCTCGAAGACCGTACCTATGCGGCTGCCACCTTCAAGCGGTTCAAATCCTGAGAAGCCACCCTCATGTGGCTCTGTCAAGACACCCTGTCCCTGTGGCTCACGGTTAGGACACGTGGCAGAAGATCAGTTTCCCCCGTGTCCCTACGGCTCGCAGCATAATGATGGTTGGACACGTGGCACCAAATCAATCAAGATTTATCAACAAATCCTAACAACCAGATTTAGTGTAATCATCATAATTACTCGGATCATATCAGATTTATGGCAATCAAGCAGATTGAACATGTGGCAGGAGATCCGAGTTTATCACAAAGATTTATGGTAATCAGCATTAATTGCCCATATGAATTTGGCGCAATCAACATTAACTGCCCAAATTTGTTGCAATCAAGATTAACGTCCCAGATTAATTGCCAACAAAACAGGATCAAGGAAAATTATAATTAATCCAAAATCACCGACTTTTCAAGGGGATAATCATTGCAAATCCTAATGATCACACCCCACTCCTATAAATAGCAAGGTGCCATTTCCTTGCAAAAGAGATTCTCTCCACCCGGCTGGACACACAGAGAGACAAAGGCACACACAGTAGAGTCTTCCCACACATCCCAAAATGTATTTATTTATCAGAGCCAAGGTTACGTCCGATCGTCCAAGGAGTAAGGCAGAGCTGCCGTCGCTTTTCCGAGCCTCTATCGTCACCCCCCAGAATCAAAAATAAACAATCGTAATTAGATTGCTGTACCTAGGTTTTCATTCCTAGGCTTTCTTTGTACGAGCGAGTTTGTATTGTGAGTCTAAGTTCAGTCCTCCTATAAAATTGTTCTATACTTTTATAATCAATGGCAAACACGATGACGACTCTGCTGGGGTCTAACTTCTCCACGGCTGAGGAGTTGGTGACGCAATCGGACGCAGCCAAACTTGGCTCCACTCAATAAATGCTGATCACCCGGTTCGACCAGCAGGCGTTTGAAGAAATGCTCTCCGACGGGGGCGCTGGCCCGGTCCAGCAGCGAGCCCACACGAAGAAGGCCCACAGGGAGTGGAGGCCCAAATTATTCGCTCCTCCCCAAGCTCTCGAAGAACTACTGTCTGTTGCTCAAGACGGCGGAGAAAACTCTCATGCGGCCCCACTTCAGGCCATAGAGGACTCTGCTGTCCCCAAGTCCGACAGAGGAAAATACTACGATACTGGACTTGTAGGGGCAAAGATGAACTCTGTGCGGTCCAAGAAGAAGTCGCATGAGAGCGCCAGCCACATGAAAACTCATGCGGCTACAGAAGCTAGCCGCATGCAGGAGGCTTATGCGGCCATAACTTCCAGCCGCATAAAGGAGGCTCATGCGGCCACGACTGCCAACAACATACAGACTGCTCATGCGGCCATGACTGCCAGCCGCATACAGACTGCTTATGAGGCCACCGTTCTTAGCCACATACAGAAGGGTCATGCGGCCACATATGCCAGCCGCATGCAGACAGCCTGCACGGCCACCAAACCTAGCCGCATACCATCTGCTCCGTGCGGCTCACGGTCAGTCTTCGATCGCCTCTAAGGCGATCCTGACCCCAGATGCTCTCATGTGCCAATCTCTGTGGACTCTTCCTGCTATGCACTCTCAGGTGCTAGAAGAAAGAAGTCTCGGACAGCACGGGCTCATCGAGCTCAGACAGCTGTCCCAACTTCTGACTATCAGGGGGTCCCGCTGACTATTATGCGGGCCCCTGATGGAAAGTTGTATAAAACTATCCGTATTCAGCCCCCAGCGGCCAACGAACAGAATAGTTACCAAGAATCTCCTAACAATGATCAGGGGCAAGTACTCGTACTACCCCTACATCAGGGAGCAGGCAGGATGCCAACACACTCATGTGCTCAAAACTTTCGGGTCCACAAAATGGGTGACTTGCGCAACATAATTCTTCATAAATGCAAGAAAAGAGACGAAGACTCGGTGTGCAGGAAGTCCTTTCGGGGACATCACTGCACTCAAGTCATTGTCAACTACTGTTGCAATAAGGAGGCAGTACAAGAAGACCGGCAGTCCGTCTTTCAATGGCTGCAACACCCAAGCTCGGAAGACGAGACGATTCTCGTCGCCTCCTGCAATTCTGCTCTGAAAATTCCTGGCAGCGGAAGAGGGAAGAAAACAAATGTCTCTAGTCCAAAAATCTCAACCGGCGTAACCAAGAGACTCTCTTCTAAGCGGTTGTCTACCACCGTTATAGGAGGAGTTTACCAAGGTACCCGCTCAAAGACAAAATCTGCTACACTTGGAGATTCGTCGTCCACATCTCTAGGAGGCATTGGAGCCGGGGGTAGCACTCCTCCAAATATCTATGACAATCCGGTGTTCCAAGAAGATAATCCAGAGGAAACGGTTCACCCAACAGATGCAGCAGATCCTAACGTCCCCGAGGACGTTCACAACTCTCAAGACGAGGCAAGCTCTGAAGCTGGGGGTACCACTCCTTCTGAGTTCGAACTAGAAGAGAACATCCCCACATACCCTGACGACTTCTTTGTACAAGGGTATGACTCAGAGGGAACATCCTCCACCATTCCTTCTATCTCTCCTCATGTGAGGACGGTATTCATGACAGACAGCAACCAAGACGGTCCCCGTGATCGCCAATGTATCGACACTCCAGAAGCCATACTTCTTACCTTGGTCAAATCCGTGGACGAAATCAAAGCGGCCCTTCCAACTCTGCAAGGAAGAACACTTGGCCAAACAAACATGGGACCCGCGGCCAGTGCAGACTCGAACTCAGCCGCACCAAACCCGGGTGATAATCCTTCTGAAATATCGGCTCCCACCGCTACAGACGAGGCCAGGGAGACAAGAAGAGAGGTCCAGGAGCTCCGGGCCATGTTCCACGCTCGAGAAAACTGCCAAGACCTCAGGATACGACAACCATATCCTGCTGCATGAAGAGATGTGCCTTTCCCGCCAAGATATAAACCATTTAACATAAATCCGTATGATGGGAAGACATCTGCAAGCAGGTACATCACCTACTTCGAGTCACAACCGACCATCTGCCTCATGACGACGCCATCCTTATGCGGTTGTTCATTGGAGCATTGGAAGGGGTTGCCTTCGACTGGTTTCGCAACTTGCCGGATAACTACATCCATTCCTTCGCTGGCTTCAAACGTATGTTCCTGGAGAGGTTCTACGAAGTAGGACAAGACGTGACATTGTCCACCCTCATGGACGTTGTTCAGGGAGAAAAGGAGCTGACAAGGAACTATATCGAGCGGTTTTGCCAAACCGTAATGAAGTTGCCTTCCGGTAACCCTAATTCCTCCTTAATTGAAATTTGCCAAAAGAGGCTGCTTCCTACAATCAGCCTCTGGATGGGCGAAAGTCAATTTAAGGATTGGAAGACGTTCATCATCAGTGCCACTAGCGCAGAAGGTAAGTTGAAAAAAGCTCGCCAACTGGGACTGTACGTCTCAGAAGGAGAGGACAAGGGCAAATGCCCTAACACCAACAGCAACAATGGTGGTAACCCCTCCAACAATCGAGACAACAAGGGCAAACAGGCTATGGTGGCCGATACAGCCCCAAAGCCTGAATCAAAGCCGGCAGAAAAGCAGTGGCCTCAGATGACCTACTCCTTCGAGGACGGCCATGTCAAGCCCATCTTGGACATGCTCATACAAAGAGGCCAAATTCAGCTCCCTCCTCAAAGGCGTGAACCTCGTCCTGCAGAGATAGAGATCCCCAAGTACTGCCACTACCATCTCTATGTCCACCATGCTACACAAGACTGCTACCAACTGTTCATATTTAGCCTATACTACTCTTAGCCAAGCCAGTATCAGTTTCAGTTCAATCTAGAGTTTGGTTTAAAGAATTGTATCAGATGTTATCTCAGAAAATATTTCCATTTTCAAACTCCTTCAGGAGTCGGTTGTGCACTCGTTGCCAAGCACGATGTTGTAAGAGTTGTAAGCACTTAGTTTAAGCTTGTGACATAGTGGATTAACATTGAGCAAGAGTACTTGAGACTGGATTAGTCCTCTACGGAGGATACCAGTATATATCGTTGCGTCACTGAGTTTGATTCTTCTTAACTCTTTAACTTTACTATAATTTATATATTAATATTCATCTGCTCTTATCTATATTTGATTAGCCATATTAAATAAGTTTTAAATTGTGATATTTATTCCGCTGCACGTACACACTCTATTCACCCCCTCTAGAGGTGCTCAACAGTCCTACATATTGTCTTTTCCATATGCCTACTAACAGTCTTTTCCTCCTATGTCCTGTTCAAATTACATCTATGACTCGGGCAATCCACATCTCTATGCAAGTCGCTAACTAGACTCAATCTAGTCAATATATGGATCACCACATGAACCGCTCGCACTGGTAGCTAGCCAAATACGTAAGCTCGTGCCACACAATGTAATCTCACTCATAGTGCCATGTCATGAGATGTGTCCAATCATAGAAGTTATAGAAATAACTTCATTGCTAAGGGAAGAGTCTTCTAACCTCTAAGTCACATATACTATCATATTGATGACTCCATCAATAGCACCCAAGTCACACTTGGACACACTCTAACACATCTATTCTTATGCACAACAACAATCCAAGTATTTTAAACAGTACAAGAAAAAGTAGCAAGGTATCTTGCCTGAAATATCAGCAAGAGTATAGAGTATCAGTCCTGCTCCAACCTCCGTAGTCGAATGATCACGAACTCCTAGAAGTATAAAATAAAATAAATAAACATCACCACAAGACTTACCATATCTATACTTACCTTATTTAGAATAAACTAGTCATAAAATGGTCACTAATATATACTAGTGTTACCACCATCTATAGCACTAATTTATTATAGTAAAATAATATTTATATACCAAAAATAGGTACTTTAAGTTCTAGAAAATATTGGTATTAAATTATGAATATATATTTTATAAATATTTTTTTAGAAAAATACACCAAATTGCTATATTTAAGTATCAACACAACATGCCACATAAAATTTCAATTCGGAGACGAAAAATTATGGAAAAACATGAAAATTATTTATTCTATAATAAATCAGAATAATTAGGACTAAATATGATTTTTTATCTAAATTTATCAGATTTATATCATATTTAAATCCTACAAAATTTTGGAATCAAATAGATGGGTTTTGATTGGTGTGTCAGTGTCCGAAAATTGATAAGATCAAAGTAATGACATATCAACATAAAATTCTTACAAATATTCATAAATAATAATTCTTGATGGTAGATATAGATGTTAAGATCTTACCAAGATTTTTGTCGGAGATTAATCTGGGTTCGAAGTCGTCGAAAAGGTCTCCACACAAAAATTGGTTAATTCTGGACACGTTTCAGTGCAATGGATGCCATGGGCAAACAAAGTAGAACGGTGTGAGTTAGCGATTAGACATCATAGAAGACATGTAGGAATATCCATCAGATTTGGTTTCCGGCAAAATAGATTAGAAAAAGTATTTAAAACATATTTTACAAATTACCAACCTGCTGCTGAATTCAGACTAAAAATAATAGGTTTTTGGCATCTTGGATGGCTTGCACACCTCTCCGATGACCACGAGATGATCCCGAGAGATGCTAGGATGGAAGAGGAAGTTGAGTGGGTCATAGGAGTGGTGGTGGATGGCTCAAAATTCAAAGAAGAGGTGGTTGAAGGGGGTTGACCAATGGGTGTATGCCGTCGGCCTTGGAGTAGATTAGGGTTCGCATTTCGGTATGGGCTGAGGAAGTAGGCGGCCAATGAGGGGTTTATATGTAGTGTTTTGTTCTCCTATGAGTTATGGAAAGTTTAGTTTTGGTTTGTATTGAATTGGAGTTGATTTGGTCAACCAATCAATCAAATTAGTTAGATGGATAATTGGTTTCCTTCTATGAGTGGAATGTTTGACTTTGGTCAAAGTTGTTAGGATTTGAGCACATGATTGATACTAAATTAAAGTAAATCAATCTAATATGGTTCCACTATGGTTTGGAACCCTAGGATGGTTCCCACTAAGTTAGGTTGACTATGGTTAAGTTCTGGAATTATTTCCAATAGAATTAGACACCAAAATAACTATAAAAGGGTCTTATGTGCCATTTGCAAATAAGTAGCACATGGGATCTCAATTGGGTGGGACATCATAGGCATGTGTGTATTAGTCTCAAAATAAGTTGAAATTATATATTGGGTCATTTAGGTTGGATCGATGTCGACTCCCAAAATTAAGTTGGAAAGTACAAGTTTCATGGTAGATAACCTTTTGGCCTAAGTTGATGCTAAAGTTGTGTGACAAAATTAGAATACAAGAGAATATATTTGAGTGGGACATGATATATAAAATTGAAGATAAACTTATCTAGATCAAAACTCATAAAAGAAGTTTCTAGAGATTGGCATTTCTTGTGCTCCAAAAAACAAGGCTACGAAAAAGCATATATTATGATCATAAGTAATAGTGGAAAAAATATATATAACCAATATATAACTTAAAATATAATTCAAAAATGTATATATAATTCAAAGGGCTTATAACCTCTCCACCTTAGAAAATTTTGTCCTCCAAATTTAAACACACACAAATATAAAAACAATCAATCATGACTAATTAAAGAAAACATACCTAATCCCATAAAGAGATGAGGAAAATGCTCATGAATTGCATCATCGCATTCCAAGTCGACTCGCCTAGTGCATGATGCCTCCATGCGACATTAACTAAAAGAATGGTCTGGCCCCCAAAACTTTCTCTCGATGGTCCATAATCTCCATTGGCTGCTCTTTGTAGGACAGGCTCGACCCCATAGTAATCTCGGAGTAATCAAGGACGTGACTAGGATCTGACACATACCTCCTCAACTGAGATACATATAACACATCATGAACACCTTCTAAGGTTCGTAGCAATGCAAGTCTGTAAGGAACCTCTATAACTCTCTCAAGAATATCAAACAACCTAATATACCTCGGACTAAGCTTCCCTCTTCATCCAAATCTAATGGTTCCTCGGGTAGGAGAAATCTTCAGAAATAAATGATCTCCTGGCTGAAACTCTAATGGTCGGTGATGACTTCTGCCCAATGCTT
Source organism: Iris pallida (assembly GCA_029216955.1). NCBI lineage: Eukaryota > Viridiplantae > Streptophyta > Magnoliopsida > Asparagales > Iridaceae > Iris > Iris pallida. Next base: position 7,496,646 of record JANAVB010033616.1, read on the forward strand.
CTGTCGATCTTGTGCTGCTCGTAAATGTCCTTGAATTTGCTTCACCTTTTCCACAGTACGAACCACTAACTCCGGTCATAATATCTGTCATTCACTAATATCACTCCAACACACTGGAGAACGACACTTCCTTCTATACAAAGCTTCGAATGGTGCCATTTGGATACTCGTATGATAACTGTTATTATAAGAAAACTCAACCAAATGAAGATGATCCTTCTATGAATCTCAAAAATCAAGCATGCACGCACTCAACACATCTTCTAAAGTTTGAATGGTATGCTCCGACTGTCCATCCGTCTACGGATGATATATGGTAATAAACTTCAACCTCGTACCAAGGCTCTCCTGCATGCTCCTCCAAAATGTGAAGTAAACCTCGAATCTCTGTTAGATACAATGCTAACTGGCACTCCATGTAGCCGAACGATTTGCTTCATATACATCTCAGTTAACACCTCCGTAGATTGTGTCATGACCCGTACCCGCTTTCGGATACAAGACGTGTCCAAGCCCAGCCTACGCCGCAGTGTCGACGATAGAACGCTGTCTAATAAACATAAGTCATGGCAGTCTATTTCTCATCCACAGAATAATAAAGTATCAACTGAGATCAATGAATGTCAATAAAACTGAACAATAGAGAACACAGGCTAAATGTTTCCAGAATCAAGTCACGTCCGATGGACACAAATCCACTACCATTAGACAGAAATAGAGAAATACATGAAATAAACTAACTGAGTACAAACTGCTAATCAAGAAAACCTCAACTGCAAGGTACCGTAGTCTGATGCTGACTCAAACCCTCTCGTCTGCTCCTGACTCAACTCGACTAAACCTGAAGAGATCATCAGGTCCTCAGAGGACTAGCAAGATACATAAAACATGCCTATCTAACAGTTTTATCATGCATAAGAAATAAGCAAAAAAGACAGAACACGACAAGTGGATATGAACACAGACACTAGAACACTACGCGTAAATGAACTACCGGATGAACAATGAACACGAGATCAATGGAAAACCAAACCCTCATCTCGAGTGTGGACTCACGGGTTTGAACTAAGCACTAACCCTCGTCCCGAGCGTGGACTCTCTGGTTAGTTCAAGGCAAACACCCTCATCCCGAGTGTGGACTCACGGGTTTGAACTAAGCACTAACCCTCGTCCCGAGCGTGGACTCTCTGGTTAGTTCAAGGCAAACACCCTCATCCCGAGTGTGGACTCACGGGTTTGAACTAAGCACTAACCCTCGTCCCGAGCGTGGACCAATGAACACGACAAACACCCTCGTCCTGAGTGTGGACTCTCTGGTGCAACTGGTCAACCCTAATTCCGAGTGTGGACTCTGGTTGTGTAAACGATAACAAGGATTTAGTAGTTCAAATACACGCACTCATTCTATGATACGACTCAAGCAAGGTACTGTTGGGAACCACTCCAAATTTGAACTACAAGGCCAAACGTGAACATGGCTATATATCAATGAAACAACTCAACAGTATATAATATGAAGGGCACATGTCCAACAATCAAAAGATCGAATAATGAAATATAATATATGTAAATAAAACTATAAATGGAGGCAAGGTATACTTGTCTGTGGTCCCGGCTGCTGATATGGATTACCAATGTGTATCGAGGTCCAAGTAGCCTATTTTGTACATTTACAATGTCAATATAAATAATCTTTAAAAGCAAGAGCCACTTATTCATCTACTTGTTAGGTCTCTTGTTATTTCTACTTCTCTTTGACTTAGTTCAAATTGATTCCCTTTACTAACTAAGGGGACTTGGTCCCTTACTTGGCAGGTCTAGTTTAATTTTTGATTCATCACTATACCCCTAGATATACACACAGGGTATATGCAAAGAGGGAACCTTAATACTATCCTCATAGCATGGTGCTTATATTGGTTTCCTATATATCATTGTGACATTCCTATTCCCTGTTACAAATTCCCATGGTACACTCTATTACCCCTCGATTACACAAGTTACTACACTAGAGTAGTGGTGCTCAAGAATAATTTGTGCCTACTGATGTATTCAGGATTAATTTACAGGCTTGTTGTCATAACTACCATGCTAGATACATATGGCAGTCCCTAGAACAGAACCACATACTGCCAGTTGCTAGGTGAACCCAAAAGACTCTTGTTATCAACTGGTTCTGCAAGGTACCTTGGTTATTCCTTTGGACTCTAGGACACCCAAGGCTTACACTCATTTATCACTTAACCTCTCCCCTACATCCGAGATATCTGGACACTCTCTTGTATAAGTAGGCTGGTGTCCTATTGACATGGCTACAGATGCCTATAGATGTATTCAGGATTAATTCATATAATGTAGCATTTAAACTAAATTTACTTCAATATTAATTCCAATATGCTACAAACCTACAAATGACATTCTCTAGCCAAGTCTCTCTTATCTGTCAATTGGATACACCCTAATATCTAGTATCATATATCCTACACTCTGCAACCTGTAACCTATCCTTGAGTCCTACTGGTATTAAAGGGTCCATAGGCACAGGTTCACTCATATCTGCCTCTTGCTGTAATTGACTTCCTACATCAAAACCCCAAATTGCATACCAACTTATACACTAGTTGTTAAACTATCAGGCATTCCTTCGACCCATATGGTATTCTTATTCCCAGTTATCTTTCCCTTTTAGAATTTCTGCTAACCACTACCTTAGATTGTGGACTAATACCATGGTGTGTGAATCCCTAGTATCCTAGTATACCTTATATCTGATACCCCATTTATTAACTAAAGTCCACCTGTGATTAGAGAAGCATGGCCTATATTGTCCATGTCTAGTTGTACCAGTCTACTATTAGAAAACGTAGCCTACAGTGGCCATAACCTACCTGTACCACTTAAGGCTATAGAAATTCTTATACCAGAATTGTCCTGCTTGTTCCAAGATTTACTCTGTAATAGGTATCTATCCCTTTGCCTATAGGTACCTTTCTTACCTCCTGCTACCAACTGCTCACAAGGATTGTACATGATACTCTCTTCGACCCTCACTGTCCAGCCCTTCAGGTATTCCCTAAGTGCAGTCCTCCCTTTGATCTTTGCTTGTTTGTTTGGGAATCATGAATTATCTTGGGTCATAGTTGGTATCCTATATCTTATTCACATGACCCATACTATCTTCCCCTTTCATCCTAATATAGCTTTGCCTTCCTGGTACCACATATCACCTACCCCTTATTTGTGTTCTGATAAACTTGGGATACACTCGATAACTGGTACGTTCCTAAGTTGTTCTCAGGAAAGATGCCTCTAAATCCTATTTATTTGTTGTTACCTGGTATATGAAAATACCTCATTTCCTGAGATACTTCTCTCTTCTAATCTCTCTGTACAATCTGGGATCTCTTGACACCCTTCCAAGCATCATAGGTACTCACCTATCCTAAGCTGCCATTTCCTAGCCCTCACATGACCCACCACTCTGAACAGTGGCGCATGAGTTTCGAAGGATATGCATCAGAGGGGATACTCCATCTGTCAAGTGTATCCTAAGGATAATCTAAGTTCCCTAATCCTATGCCCTCTGGTTAATGTATTTAGCTACTGGGCTATGCACCTAGCCCGACAGTTTCCTTACTTACCCTTCTTGTTCAGATACTGCAGGACAGAGGTCCTAAAGCTGCTGTGACATAGTCATCTGAGTCATTTCTCTTACGGTATACTTCTAGTCACTAGTCTGGACAATGGTCCACTACTTCTAGTGCCTATATGTAGCTATATGGCAGGGGAAAGGTCACACAACAAGCTAACCCTGGAGATGCTGTATATCCCTTTTCCTGATGATTCCCTTCTATAGGTGAAACAGAACACACCTTCCCATGTAGTATCCTGATCAAAGACTCGACCAAGTGGCTAAGGTACCCCTTCCTCTTTCTGATTACTATCAAACCTATAGCCAAGAGTGCTCTCATACTCCAATATCCATCATACCTCACACGAACTTGGCTGATTCCTAATTCTCAAACCAGGATGGGCAAGATCCCATGTTTTACCCACCTTGACTGATACAGAATAACCCAACTCCCCCTCTCCCTCGAAGGCAGGCCTATAATCTTGATGTATGATATGCAACTAATATGTCTATTCTAGTGGGTACGAGATGGTGTCGTGTGTGAACGAATACGTAATGTATCGTGTGATAACTGGTGCACGAAGTACCAACTATAGCCACTATCCCAAAATCCCTACTATACTTAATCCTACCCAGCATTTAATCGAACATTTGAAAAACAATACAGAGACTGAAATTTCAGCGATGTAGATTACCAACCTGTCAAACTTGTTGCTGTGCTCAAAGCATCTTTGATTCTTTATCTCTTCCTTGGCAGAAAGGAGGGTTCGAGAATTTAGGGTTCGTTCAAGAGAGGCGGTTGATCCTCCTGTAATATATATAGTATTTTGATCTAATGAAAGAGATAGGGAGAATCTGATTGTTCTTATCTAAAGTTTGGAGAGTTTTACGATTTGCAACTATATCGAATTCAAATATAGGAGTCTGCGGGTTAGGTATTTTAAGGAAGAGTTTGAACTAACAAAATTTACACTAAGGTCCTTGGAATTTAGGTATTGTCAAGGTCAACTTCAAATCTATTTAATTTAGATGTCCAACATGGGTTCCTATATATATATATAATAAATCAATGATGAAAGACAAAAAAAATTTACTTAATTATTAATAATAAAAAGAAAAAAGGGGGTCCAATACTCACAAATCTACCCTCCTTAAAATAATTTCGTCCTCGAAATTCAATAAGGCCAAGATCTACTAGAATGAACATTCTAGAATAAATTGTTGTGAAAGTAATTCAATCAAAGTTTAACATAGGCCTATCTACTAGAAATTTTTGCCAGCTGCTCCTTGTGGTGTCGTCGCATCCTCCGTGATCATAGCATAAGCTTGTCCTCCTTGTGTGGCTGGTAGTGGTGGAGCAGTCGCGTTTCTCTTCGAAAAATCTCGAGATAGGTGTTGGTTGGATCCACAAGTATAGCACAACCTTAACCATCTACGGCAGTCTTCTTGGACGTGGCCCCTCTTCTTGCAATACTGATAGGTGGGAACATCTTGGACTTGTTGTGGGGCTACTCGTGGTTGTTGTTGATGCTGCTGTGTTGAGGTCTTCCCTGGAATATTGGGACGTTTTGCCGGTACCGCTTGTTGTTGCCTCCTCCGAATGCGCATCGAATCCTTTTCGGCTTGTGGCTCAGCTATTCTTCTATAGCATGGGCGACCTCTAGAATCTTCTCGTAAGTGGCGGCTCGACTGGTGGCGATGGCTGGACGAATCTCGTGAGATAGTCCCTTCCTGAATCGTCATGTCTTGTATTTAGGGGTGCTGTCACGACCCGTACCCGCTTTTCGGATACGAGACGTGTCCAAGCCAGCCTACGCCGCAGAGTCGACGGTAGAACGCTGTCACGGCTAAGATGCTCTAAATCACAAAATATAATATTTGCTGCTCATTCATATTTCTAAATTTGTTACAACATTTACAACCTTTATAATTAAAGAAAATACAAGATTTTATAATTAATAAAAATGATACAACTGCTATCTATTTCTAGGTTCCTGTCTGCAAGTACACCGGTATCTCCCAAGCTAAGTGAAGCCACAGCTAACCTGAAAATGTTGGTTTTCAGTCAGGAATGGAACAAGTACACAAACCGACGGCGATGCGAAACCACAATAGAATTAACAAGACATGAAAATAACATATGAGAATTGAAAACTAGAAGGTAACTGATGACATGATAAGTTGTGAAGAAGACCATGAAAACAATTAAAAGACAACTATCTAGGTGGTTTAAAATATCCTTTTCGACATGTGAACGGCTAGGTGGTAAATACGGCACCCTGCACATGTCGTGTGCAGCTGCTATCAGTCAAGATTAGACATATTGGGATAGTTTTGGGTAGTCCACACGTCTACTAAGATATTTTCCCTCCCGGTTACTCCGTGTGACGAGCGTGTCAACAAGCAGCAAGACATATATATAAACATGAAATGAAAAGACTACTATGAATCGAAAGCAATCAGAAAGTGTACTTGTCTGAGGTCCTTAGCTGGAGAAACCGATAGTACAACCACATCAGATGAGTCACTAAAGTCAACACATACAAAAAGTCCCCGGATGCTGAAATAAACATTACCAACGTTCTCAGAATAGTCAAATAAGCTAGGATTGCCTGTCCTTAAGTCCAATTTTGGATACAGGAGCAAAACGATAATTTTGGGTCAAAACGGTGTCCGCCGTTGGACCCGCTTTGTACCGAAAAGCATGCCAGAGTCAACGGTCTCTAAAGTCGTCAAATTATATGTCAACAGGTCCGATTTTTCTATACGAACCCAACCATATGTCCCAAGTTGGATTCTGGTGGGCCGTGCACAAAATCGCTCGTTGAGTCGGACTGTGGGACCCGCAAAACGGTAGTCTGATTCAACTGTCTCAAAATTGGACCAAACTTGGCATACGTGACCAGAAAAACGATATGGTCCTATTGGCGCAAGCTTTGTCTCGATCTGACGAGCGTGCATAAAGTAATTAAGGAATTTACACAGGGGCCGATACGGTGAATTTTGACGGATATGCATCAAATTCGTCACGCATACGTGAGCAATTTGGATTCCGTCAAAGCCCACACGTCCACGAAGCTGATACGCACCTTTCGATGCTTTCGGTTTGCGACCACGTCGCCCGGATTGGCAGAATACACGTCGTATCGAAGAATTTTATTGTTTTTAAAACAGGTTTCCGCTTGTGGCATTGGCTTGCCTGAGGGCCTCGGATCAATACTTGGTTGTTGGCTCGTCTTGGGAAGACGGATAACCATCGGCTCGGCAGAGGACTTCGTGTCTTTCGATTGTTTTTGATTGGATCTTGGCAATCGGATCACCATCGGCTCCTTAGAGGGCCTTGCATCTTTCGGTCGCCTTTGATTGGATTTTGGCAATCGGATCACCATAGGCCCTATGGCGGGTTTTGGCTCTTGGCTGGACCTTGGGAGTCGGATGACCATTGGTTTTGACTGCACAGCTGAAGCTGGAGAACCAGGCACCTCTTTATGTAAAGTTGCGACAAGGGGTGCGACTTTTCCCAGTTTATGGGCTTGGAGATGAATTCTCAAGGGTTCCTCTGGCCCTGTGATGACCTTCAGTTCGTTAATTATATGCTTCTTGGATTCTTCGTATAGACAAGCCTCCGAAGAGTAATAAGACTCAACCCCTTTGAAGGGATCGATGTCGGTGAATTCTGTCTTCACAAAGCCGTGCTTACTGACATACTTGAAGCACCGGTGGAGTGTGGATGGCACGATCATGTATTCATGTATCCACGGATGCCCCAATAGGATATTGTAGGACGTATCTGCATCTATGACGTAGCAGGTAACCGCTGTCCTCAGGTCGCTGATCTGACATTTCAATCGGATCTTTCCTAAGGGGTAGCTCCTTTCCGAGTTGAAACCGCTAATGGCAGTGTTGGTCATCGCTAGCCGGTGCATAGGGATATCGAGGACTTGAAGTAAGCTTTTCAGGATGATGCTTATCGACGAGCCAGGGTCGATGTGCATCCGATCTACCTTGATGTCGCCTATGTATCCAATATAGTACAAGGGGCGATCATGCAAGTTGGTCTTGATCAACATGTCCTGTGGGGTGAATACGGTGTTGGATATTGAATCCGTACAGTTGCTACCCTAGAGATCTGCCAACGAGTCTTCCCCAGTAGGTTTGACCTGGGCTAAGTAAGCGTCAGCATTCTGGAGCGCTTCGCTCAACGCAACACGAAGATCCTTGAAGAGCCTTAGGAGCTCGTATAATGACAACTTTATCGTTGTATTTGCCAGTTGTGCTAATATGTCAAAGTTGTAAGGTCTCTCCAGCCCTTGAGGTGCATCTTTACGGAGCGGCCTGTCAAAGCGGGTTTCCTTCAGCTTGGCCCTGTCTGTCGGTGGAGGCTGAGATGGCCCCGGAACATCAGTGGCAGACAACGTTGCTGACTGGGGTTCTTCGACTGAACTACCTTGAGTGGGCTGGACTTGTGCCCCGGACCGGGTGACAATGGCCGCTGCCTCCTCAGCTTCGATTGAAATGGTATGACAGGATCTGGACTTCCTGCCCTTCTTCTTGTTGGCTGGAGATGACACCGCCTGGGTAACTTTGGGTACTAAGTCTGGATGCACCCACATGACCTCTCCTCATGCCGTAGTGAGAGGTACTAAGCCAATCGTCTGGTCTCGGATGGAGAAAAGATTAGTGACCTCCATCGTCGTCCAGGGGATAGGTATTATCCAGTCATAAGTACTTGTTGGGGAGAAGTCACCGAACTGAATTGATACTATGTTCACTGCCACGGTAACCTCTTCAAAGTCGAGCGACAGAGCTTTAGAGTCGATAAGACTCTGGATGTACCGCTTTAATTAAAAGTAGTCTTGAGTGGGATAATGAACATAGCGGTGGAAATGGCAGTATTTTGGTCTTCCATCTCCGCCGCTCGAGGCTCGCATCTTGGTGGAGGAAGTTGGATCCTGTCCCCTTGCAAGAGCATGTCGAAGATAGGCTTGACATGACTATCTTCGAATGAGTAATTTATCTTGGGCCACTAAGCTTCTGCCTACTTTTCTTCAGGCTTCTTGGTCGAACCGGCGACCATAGCCTATTTGCCTTTATTGTCCCAGTTATTGGAGGTGCCATCAGTATTTTTGTTATTGTGGGCGATACCAGGACGTTTGCCTTTGACCTCTCTATCCGAGATGTGTAATCCCAGCTGGCGAGCCTTCTTTAATTTTGTCTCGGCATTGGTGGCGCTTATGATGAAGGTCGTCTAATCCCTGAACTGATCTTCGCCCATCCAGATGCTGATTGTGGGGAGCAACTTCTTCTGGCAGATTTCAATTAAGGAGCTTTCGAGATTTTCTTGGGGCAATCTCATCGCGGTTTGGCGAAATCGCTCGATATAGTTCCTTGTCAGCTCTCTCTCTTCCTGAATGACGTCCATAAGAGACGACATTGTCACATCATGCCCTACTTCATAGAATCTTTCCAGGAACATGTGCTTGAAGCCGTCGAAAGAATAGATGCAGTATCTGGAAGGTTATGGTACCAGTCGAACGCAATTCCTTCTAATGCTCCGATGAATAGTTGTGTGAGGATGGCATCGCTATACGACAATAGTCAGTTGTGACCTCAAAATAAGTCATATACCGACTAGCAAATGTCTTCCCGTGATACGAATCAATATGAAACGGTTTGTACCATGGAAGAAAAGGAATATCTCTCAACGCAATAGGATATGGTTGCCGCATTCTGAGGTCTTGGAAGGAGTCTCAGGCATTGAACATTGCTCGAAGCTCCTGGACTTCTTTCCTTGCCTCCCTGGCTTCGTCTGTAGCTGAAGTAGTGGATGCTCCAGAGGATTGTCACCCAAAGGAGAAGCGGTCGTATTGGAATCTGCGTTGACTGTGGGTCCCAAGCTTGTATATCCTGGCATCCTTACCGGTTGAGTCTGCAAGGCAGTTTTGATTTCGTCTACTGACTTGACCAAGGACAGGAGCATGGCTTTAAGTACTTCTAGACGTTGTCGGTCAGTAGGCGCTTCATGATCATCGTCGACCTTAAAGACTATCTGCACGTGGGTAGACGTGGAAGGGATTGTAGCAGAGGTGCTCTCTGTGTTGTACCCTCGTACTGAGAAATCGTCGGAGAATGTCGGAATGTCTTCCTCCTCGGACTCGGAAGGGGTGCTACCCCCTACGCAGGAAGCCACATCGTCCTGGTGAAGGCGGTCACCCACAGGGACGTCCATGTCTGTTGTATAATTCCAGTAGATCGCTACCCCCTTTATATGCTCTTGGAACACTGGGTTGTCGCATACATTGAGGGGACTGCTACCTCCAGCTTCATCTACCCCCAGGGAGGTCGAGGATATACCTCCAGATGTTGAAAGCTTCTTTCTGGACTGAGTGCCTAGGAAGACACCCCCTATGGCTATCGGTGGCAGCCCTCCAGATGAGAGTTTCCTTGTAGTGCTGGCTGAGATTATCGGGCTGGAAGAGCCTGTCTTCTTTCCTCCCCTGTCGAAAAAAACTTTTAGAGTTGAATTACTGAAGGAGAAAGGGAATTCCTCGTCTCCCAGGATTTGCACATGTTCCTCAAGTTGTTGTCAGACAGGTACTGGCTGGTGCAGTCGTTAAAAAATGGACTGCCGACCTTCAGGTACTGCTGACTTGTCACAACAGCAGTTGATGATGACCTGGGTGCAACGACGTCCCGAAAAGGGCTCATCACATGCCAAGGTTGCTTCTTTCTTCTTGCGTTTGTGAGTAATCACCTCTCGCAAGTTGATTGCAGGCTGATCTGAGGCTAGTAAAAGCATTTGCTCTCGATCGTTGGAGACTTTTGAGACCCACCGTGTCCATTAGCTCCGGGGGACTGGACGTGGGTGGTTCTATACAACTTTTCATCAGGGACCCGTGTAACAGTTAACGGTGCCTGCTGACGGTCAGCAACTTGGACAGTTAACTGGGCTTGTTGGGACCACACTGCCCTAGACTTCTTCGATTTAGCACCTGAAGGCACATAACAAAAAGTGTCCAGATTAGAATATTCTACATTCTCAATGGGCCGCATAGAGTCGAGCCCACATGAGAGACGGTCGAACACAGAGCTTCTGACAGGGCCGCATGAGACACTCTATCTATGGCCAGGATTGCCTGCCGCATGGGCCGTCATCCTGCGGCCTGCATTGGCTGCCGCATGGGCCATCTGTCTACGGCCAGAGTTGGCTGCCGTATGGGCCGTCTGTCTGCGGCCAGAGTTGGTTGCCGCATGGGCCATCTGCCTGCGGCCAGAGTCAGCTGCCGCATGGGTCATCTGCCCATCTCTCTTATGCGGCCTCTTCTTCGTCCGTATGGATTTCCCTTGTGTCCCTAAAAACTCAACATCGTAGTGTTTTTCTTTGCTGAATTTGGGGACAGTGGGGTCCTCTGTGGTTGGAAGTAAGGCCGCAGGAGAGTCTTGATCACTGTCTTGGGCCGAAGAAGGAGCTTCTTCGAGAACCTTGTCGGGGGCAACAATTTTGTGCTTCGACGTCCTGTGGGTTCTTTTTGGGTTGGCTCGCTTCTGCGATGGGCTGGAGCTCCCTTCAGAGAGCATTTCTTCGAATGCTCGTTGGTCAAAACGAACCACGAGCATTTGCTACGTGTAGCCGAGCTTGGACACGTCAGATTGTATCACCAACTTCTCATCAGAAGAGAAGGATGTCCCCAGCTGAGTCGCCATCATGTTTGCCATGAAATATCAAGAACAAAAATTACAGAGGAATTGAACTTGATTGCAAACTCGCTTGTACAAGCGAAAGCCTAGAAAGAAATCCTAGGAAACAATCTAAGTACAATTGTTTAGTTTTGATTCTGGGGGGTGACGATAGAGGCTCGGGAAAGTATCGCAACTCTGCCTTACTCCTTGGACTATCTGACGCGATCCTCGCTCTTGAAGAAATTGTCCTTCGTAGGTTGCCAGCCTTTTGCATGGGTGTGGTACCCTGCTATTTATAGTAATTTCGGGATGAAGGATATTTTGAGCCGCATAGTTAGCCACGTGGCTACAACAGCACACAAAGACCTGCTCCATGGCCGCCAGCTGGTGACTTGTTGAGATTTTGTTACAGCAAATCTGGATTGTTAAGACTTAGTCAGCCTGCCACGTGTCCTCTCGCAGGATAAGATCAGTCTGCTTGAGTCATTTTGAGCCGCATAGGCCTTTAAGTGTTCGGCCATGCTGGGCCGCATAAGATTCATGCGGCTTAGTCGCAGTCTCCCTTAGTCCGTATGTAGCTTGGAGAATTTTGAGCCGCATAGATTCTGTATTTTGGGCCGCATAAGGCTCATGTGGCTTAGGTTGCAATCACCCTTGGCCGTAGGATGCGCATGGATTGTGCCGCATAAGGTTCATGCGGCTCGGGTCGCAGTCCTTCTAGCCGCATGAGTATGTCCAGTCTGATGACATGACATTTTGTTTGATCACGTCTTATCTTCTTTTTTTGTCAGAGTGTCAGAGCTGTCAGTTCTGTCAACTTTGACAGAGTTTGTCAGCTTTATCAGAATGGTTGATCATCTTGGCCGCATACATAACTATTCTTTCTGCGGCTCAAATCAGTCTAGTGAAGATGGGCCACAGGGGGCATGCCATGTCTGTCATGCGGCTCTTTATTATGCGGACCAATTTGTCCCAAAGTACTCATGCGGTCAGTTGTGATATGCATGAACCCCATATTTTCCATGCTTCTACAATGGGCACATATCATAATATTGTAGAACTAGAAAATTAGTTGACATAAATATGCTTATTTGGTTTCCTAAAGCTATTCAAACTGGACCCTTGAAGAAATGGGTACCAAAGGTTACATCTACCCATTTTGTGGGTGGAGCTTCAACCCTCTCATGCTAAGAGTGATCTTCGATAGCGGATGTTCACGACACATGACAGTTGATGCATCCTTATTCGCTACGCTATCGATGAAGAGAGAAGATATATTTACTTTGGTAATATTCTTAGAGGTAATATTATAGGTAATGGTACTGTTCGTATATCTCCCTACCCAGAAATAAAAGACGTTTGTCTAGTCACAGAATTGAAACATAACCTATTGAGCATTAGTCATTTAGCAGATAATGGTTATAGTATCAACTTTATGACAGATAAATGTTCTATATATGAAATGTCTACTAGTAATCCTGTATATGATGGGATTAGGGAAGACAATATATATTTATTTTTAGAAAGTGCTAATAGTGTAGGTAAGAGCCTAGTAGCCAATCAAGATGAAAGCTGGCTATGGCACATGAGGCTAGGACATGCTAACATGGATACTATCTCAAGGCTATCAACTAAGAAACTGGTAAAAGGACTCCCAGAAATTTCCTTCAAGAGAGACATGGTATGTTCAGATTGTGAAAAAAAAAGTAACTAGGTCATCATTTAAATCCATCAATGTTGTAAGCACTTCTAGACCCTTACGGTCCTTGTATAGTCGCTAGTCTTGGCGGTAAGCTCTACGATTTTATTATTATTGATGATTTTTCTCGATTTACATAGGTGTACTTTCTATCAAATAAAAGCAATGCCAATTTTGAATTTCAAGTATTTTGTAAAAATATTCAAAACGAAAAATGCTTCATGATTACTCGAATCCAAAGTGATCATGGCGACGAATTTGAAAATATTGATTTCAAAAGGTTTTGTGATAATAATGGATATTACCATGAATTTTCTTATCCTAGAACTCCTCAGAAAAATGGTGTTGTGGAGCAGAAGAATAGAACTCTAAGTGATATGGCTAGAGTCATGCTTAACCCGTACAATCTTTCGATATATTTTTGGACAGAAGTTGTAAGTACAGCCTTTCATATTTTGAATAGGGTGTTAATTCGACCTATATCAGAGAAAATTTCCTATGAATGATGGTTTGGAAAGATTTTTAATATTTCTTATTTTAAAGTTTTTGGATGTCGCTGCTTTATCCTGAACACCAAGGATAACTTAGGTAAGTTCGATTCGAAGGTAGACGAAGGGATATTCCTTGGTTATGCTTCCAAGAGTAAAGGATATAGGATTTTTAATAAGAGGTCTATGATTGTTGATGTCACGCCCCAGTCCTAAAATACGCTGGACCGAGCCACGTGGCATTGGCCAGCTACGTATTCAACTAGACTCTAGTCCAACTAGAATACGTATAAGTTATTCGAAATGGTGTAACTAGGTATCACTACATCAACTCTATATCTCAATCCGAGTAACAGAAACATAAGAAAGGAAAATATAAATACTAGTTTGCAGCCCAATAATCATACTTGTCTGAATAAACTCAGAAAGAATAATATGAGTATAAATATTAGGCTACTAAGTATATATAAATTACACTAAATAAAACATATAACTCTGAAAGATTGAACACCTGTAATGAAATAAATACCATTAACAATCCAGCAAGGCGCTCAACAAAACCTATTCACCCAACTTGGAAGGAAACAAGGTCCTCAGAGGGACGCAACAAGGTACATAATATACAGGCCAAGTGTACGACAGTAATAAATGAATAAATAAAGTATAGTAAGACTGATAAAGTGGATGAATCTAACATAACCATCTAATATAAAATGCAATTTGAGAAATATCATTCGAACACGCGGGCTGTCATGGTGTACTTCGGAGATCTAATACAAAACTTCGGTAACTAACAAAAACTCCGTAGTTTCGATAAGGAAATGTGGTAACTAATGAATCTCCGAGGCTCCGGGTAAGAGGCGTCGGTAACATAAGGGAAAGTAGGCCAAGCGCATGGTGTATGTTTTTCCCGCCCATGTGACTTCACGTATCTTATCCACGAGACGCTCGGCCAGACCTCTAGCTAGGATAATGTGTCATAATAAAGAGAAACGGTACATGTATATCAATGTCATCATCCTAGAATCAGACACGAATTTTTATATATCAAGATGTAATCAAGTACAGGAATCCGTCAGTAAGGTAGTATCACATGAACATGTCCTAGGGTCAGAGTGTAACCCACAACGGAGTATCGCGGTAACACAAATGTGAAAATCTAGTATCGATACCCGATAGAGCAAACGTCCATCGGCCCCCAAATGTGATTCAGACGCGAAGTACCAAACACGGCCCTTGGTGTTGCAATAATATACACATAAGTAAATATATAAGAATTTTAAATATTGTAACTGAAGTACAAGAATGGTAATGTACACTTGCTTGGAGTTGTACAAACTGTGCTGAGACTGTAGTATCAAAGTCTATCCCACTATCTGTAGTGCTCCGCTCTGCGAAGGCACTAGATAGACAGAAAGATCGAATTGCTGGCTTTGCAACATAAGACGATTGATCTGGGTGAGTGGACAAAGACTCATTTTATGATTCGCTTGCGCCTAATAAGACTCGAAGTTTTCGAATGAATGTTGTTGCTAATATCAAGATAGTAATCATTGGGTATGCTTGTAAGAGATTTCACATGTTGTTATGCTAAGAACAAGAAAAGAGTTAACCTGTATGCTAAGAAGAAGAATTATTGTATGCTAATAAGAAACGACATGATACCTTGTTAAAAAATGAATGTTGCCTTGATCGGTAAACTGTTGCCATGTTAAATCAATGAGAGGATGCTGTGCTAAATTAGAGATGTGCCTTGGATGAATGAACTATTTCCATGCTTAATAAGAAAAGAAAAGAGAATGTTTACATGTCCCTGAATAGAGTATGACTATCAAGAGTAGAGTTCATGCTTGTTGATATTGTGCTTGTTCAAATAAAGATTATTCATTGTCCCTTGATTGTTGCTATAAAGACAGAGATGTATAGAGATGGCACATTGTTCAAAAGAGATGATACAGCTTGTCTGTATCGAGAAAAGAGTAGAGCTACGGCTCGATTGCATGAAAAAGAAGAAGATGAAAATGTTTACAAGTTGCTAGATTGATGCATGATAGTTTTATCTGATAGCTGCATTTGTATTGATCCTGGACAACTTGTGCACAAGTATAGAGATCCTCACGACCGGTTCTGGGACACCGGAGCCGCTCGGCCTAGGGGGATAAGAGTAACGCCCTGAGGTAAAAGAGACCTCATGGTGTATAGAGAGAGTATCCACTAGCGACGAGCTGAACCCAAGAGTCACAGCGGCTAATCATGGGTTTTCCATGGACCATCATATAGATAAGTGTCGATTGGTGAAGAGCTGAACCCTGAGCCGCAGCTGCTAGTATGTGCATTATCAGTACAAGATGACCCGAAGAGTCACAACTACTGGTCTACGTATATATTAGTGCAGAGCTGAGCCTTGCGTCACAGCTGCCAATCGGGTCGCATGATTCGGTAAAGATTTTGTTAAGAGCTAACAATGCAGAGACGAATAGGAAACAATGTTGGTTTTATCATGTTTATGTTAATCCTTGTCTTGTGCAGGAATGGACGGTCGGCTATGATAAAAATCACTGAAAAGTGATACATATGTGTTGCTTAAGTTTCCTATATAAATTGCTTGCAGAGATTAATCTATTGTAAAGAAATGCTACGTCCCATTAAAGAAGAGATATAAACTACTGTATGCATGGAATGAACATAGGTAAAAGTAGCAAGATCACATCACAAGAAACATTTTCCCACTAAATGAACAGTGATCGTTTTAGAAGAATGTAGCCCTTTGTCCACAATTCACCAGTATGCGGATATACTGACCCACCATTAGTCTGCATGCAGGTGCAATATGCATCGAGAAGGATAGTCTGAAGCGATAGCCCTTGCCTCATCCTAAGGAGCCAAAAATTAGAAGAGATTCCAAGAGATGACATCTGTTACAAGAGTTGGTTTTGTATATAAAGAGATGTAATGTATGAGAAAGGGATCATTATAATTTGTAAAGTTATGAGAGAATGTAACATTGTATCAGAGAGAATCGAGAGCTTGTAATCTGTTCAAATGAAATCAATAAAGAGAATTATTTCTTGTTACCATTGTGTTCAATGCAAGTATTTTGAAACATGTCCGCTGCTGCTTCAATTACCTGCAATATGTTCCGCTACGTATTGTCAATCTTGTCTATCTTGTCTTGCGTCAGGTCTTGGCCTTGTGCAAGCGCAACTTAGGCTTGCACGACATCACACCTTAGTGAGGACGATCGGTCTCAAGGAGTCCGAAGCGAGGACGAAAGGACTCTGCGGGATTAGGGCGTGACAGAATGGTATCAGAGCAACACGATCCTCTGGCCAATTATTGATTCGATTGAATTCGAAGATGTTTTCCTGATCAAAATTTCCTGCCTGCTTAATATCATCAATAAGATGAACGTTCCATACAATAAGTCTGTAAATATTTTTATGATACTGGCATATATTTTATCGATTTAATGGATTGAGATTGAAATGCTTTATTAAATAAGAGTTTTGATATGATCTGAATTGAGAGTTTTATCGATTGATGATGGCGAAGGTTGAGGACTATCGCTGCTAAGGATATCATAAGTTTTTCCTTACCTTTCGAGGACAAAACTTTTTCTCGGTGGGTAATTATGTAGTGCCCCGCTCCGCGACGACACTAGATAGACAGAAAGATCGAATTGCTGGCTCTACAATAGATGACGATTGATCTGGGTGAGGGGACAAAGACTCATTTTATGATTTGCTTGCGCCTAATAAGAATCGAAGTTTTCGAATGAATGTTGTTGCTAATAACAAGATAGTAATCATTAAGTATGCTTGTAAGATATTTCACATGTTGCTATGCTAAGAATAAGAAAAGAGTTAACTTGTATGCTAAGAAGAAGAATTGTTGTATGCTAATAAGAAATGACATGATGCCTTGTTAAGAAATGAATGTTGCCTTGATCGGTAAACTGTTGCCATGTTAAATCAATGAGAGGATGTTGTGCTAAATTAGAGATGTGCCTCGAATGAATGAACTGTTGCCATGCTTAATAAGAAAAGAAAAAAGAATGTTTACATGTCCCTGAATAGAGTATGACTATCAAGAGTAGAGTTCATGCTTGTTGATATTGTGCTTGCTCAAATAAAGATTATTCATTGTCCCTTAATTTTTGCTATAAAGACAGAGATGTATAGAGATGGCACATTGTGCAAAAGAGATGATACGGCTTGTCCGTATAGAAAAAAGAGTAGAGCTACTGCTCGATTGTATGAAAAAGAAGATGAAAATGTTTACAAGTTGCTAGATTGATGCATGATAGTTTTATCGGATAGCTGCATTTGCATTGGTCCTGGACAACTTGTGCACAAGTATAGAGATCCTTATGACCGGTTCTGGGCATCGGAGCCGCTCGGCCTAGGGGGATAAGAGTAACGCCCTGAGGTAAAAGAGTCCTCACGGTGTATAGAGAGAGTGTCTACTAGCGACGAGCTAAACCCAAGAGTCACAGCGGCTAATCATGGGTTTCCCATGGACCATCATATAGATAAGTATCGATTGGTGAAGAGCTGAACCCTGAGCCACAGCTGCTAATATGTGCGTTATCAGTACAAGATGACCCAGATAGTCACAACTACTGGTCTACGTATATATTAGTGCAGAGCTGAGCCTTGCGTCACAGCTGCCAATCGGGTCGTATGAGTCGGTAAAGATTTTGTTAAGAGCTAACAATGCAGAGACGAACAGGGAACAATGTTGGTTTCATCATGTTTACGTTAATCCTTGTCTTGTGCAGGGATGGACGGTCGGCTATGGTAAGAATCACTGAATATTGATACATATGTGTTGCTTAAGTTTTCTATATGAATTGCTTGCAGAGATTAATCTATTGCAAAGAAATGTTATGTCCCATTAAAGAAGAGATGTAATATCGTGCTTATAATTATCCCTAAGAGTGGCTTAAACAAGAGAAATGAATATGCTCATGAAACACGCTGCACACTCCACAGAAATGAATAGTCCCTTGTATGCTTGACATAAAATGTAAAGAAATGAACTGTGGCTTTTCAAAGGTGTTTTCAAAAAAAGATGTAAACTGACTGTATGCATGGAATGAACATAGGTAAAAGTAGCAAGATCACATCATAAGAAACATTTTTCCACTAAATGAACAATGATCATTTCAGAAGAATGTAGCCCTTTGTTTACAATTCACCAGTATACGGATATACTAACCCACCATCAGTCTGCATGCAGGTGCAATATGCATCGAGAAGGATAGTCCGAAGTGATAGCCCTTACCTCATCCTCAGGAGCCAGAAATCAGAAGAGATACCAAGAGATGACATCTGTTACAAGAGTTGGTTTTGTATATAAAGGGATGTAATGTATGGGAATGGGATCATTGTAATCTGTAAAGTTCTGAGAGAATATAACATTGTATCAGAGAGAATCGAGAGCTTGTAATCTGTTCAAATGAAATCAATAAAGAGAATTGTTTCTTGTTACCATTGTGTTCAATGCAAGTATTCTGAAATATGTCTGCTGCTGCTTCAATTACCTGCAATATGTTCCGCTGCGTATTGTCAATCTTGTCTATCTTGTCTTGCTTCAGGTCTTGGCCTTGTGCAAGCGTAACTTAGGTTTGCACGGCATCACTCCTTAGCGAGGATGATCGGTCTCAAGGAGTCTGAAGCGAGGACGAAAGGACTCTGCGGGATCGGGGCGTAATACTATCCATGAGAACCATACTCCATACAATATCTATCAACCCAAATTACAAACAAATATATATCACACACTACAGTACACGTATGACTAATAACTCCCACATAGGGAGCTTGGGTCATTTTTAGTCACGTATTACCTTTTGCTATCTATGACACTTGTTAATTATATCTTCCAGAACTAGGTCACACCAGTCGCTATGATCATTATTGCTAATATTATGAGTGGTAGATTCAAAATATCAAGTTTGTACCTCGTTATTCGTACAACGAAACCTACGACATGTAAATCGAGATAAGATGATCAACCTTAAGGTTAACAATTTATCTTGGCGATATATATGGTCATGACTCACCTTGTCAATTTCAGCGATGTGAGATCACTGGAATCGACTGATCTCTGTTTCGACACACGGATTCTGAAATACGAACATAATAAGAATTAGTTATAATTAATTGTGATATATAAAGGAAAAGTCGACAAACATCGTCCGATGATGAAACAAATATCACCAACGTGTCCAGAATGGTCAAATTAGCTAAGATAGCCTACCCAAAAGTCTAATTTGGACACAGGGGTAAAACAGTAATTTTATATTAAAATGATGTTCGTCGTTGGACTCGCTTTGTACCAAAAAATATGCCAGAGTAAGAGTCATCTAAATCTAGCAAACTATACGTCCATGAATCCAGAATGACGATACGAACCCAATGGCATATCCAAAATTGGATTCCGATGAGCCGATCTGAAAATAACCCATTGGCTCGGACATTGGGATCTAGTTTGCACGGAAATGTGTGCCGAAGCCAAAGTCCTCCAATCTAGCAAAATATATGTCAACGAGTCTAGAATGATGATATAGACCCAACGGTATATCCAGAATTGGATTCCGATGAGTCGATCTCAAAATAATCTGTTGAGCCAGACAAAGGGACTCGATTTTGTACAAAAATGCGTGTCGGGGCTATGTTGCTTCAAACTCAGCAAATTATACATGAATTTATGCCAGAATGACACCACGAGTCAACTTATGGCATCAAAATTGGAATCCAGAGTTCCGGGTCCAAAATTGAAATTTTACAAGTTGGAAATTACGGTTTCGAGGGACCAACTTTGGCGTCAATTTTAACCAACCAAACGACATCCTACGAAGCTAAAATTTTTATGACGCAAAGGTGGTTATACCTGTTGTGCATAGGAATAGATGACGTATGAAATGGAGCTGCGACGGCGGAGAAACAAATACACGAAGTTGGCTCCACGAAACTGTCTAAAATAAATACAATTATTTGCCCAACTTTGCGGCCAGTTTTGACATAGTAAACGATAAAATTAACGACTGAACATTTAGTTGGAGGTAGAGCTACATACCAGGATTACAAAGGAGAAAAGAATTTGACGATCCAACGATCAGATTTCTCAAAAATGTGTACGAAATTGTTGTCCCGAAACACAAATTCTGACTTGGTATTCCTCGCGCGCGTCGCCGGAATTTCAGGAAAAAAGTCGAAATTGCTCCCTGCAATCGTCGGAGTGGGCGAGGCCGTACCGGGTGGTGCATGGGCATGTGGCGGCCAGTGCCACGACGTCGCCGGTGGCCGATGGTGGCGCGGACGATTAGCAGCAACTCTCGTTGCTTAAATAGCAACCGCGGCTGCCCTAATAATATATTTATAAAATATACAAAACCTAAATACTATATATATATATCTATATCTATATATATATATATATATCCCAAAATCTGTATATGCGTATATATGTACCTCATATGATTTTTATATATACTCTAAATAATACACAACCTAAATATCTCCTACGATAAGAATGTGATCCTACATTATTTATTTCTCTAGAGAGATCTATTAACTAGTTTGATCATTTTTGTTATCGTGAAATATGTCCAGAAAAAATAATTAATTTTACTGTTTTATCAGAATATTTCAATATCTTTGAAAATCTTGGTCTTCATGAATTTTTGGAAGTTTCAAATCCAATATATGAAAATATGGTTCGCATGTTTTATTGTAACTTGCAAGAATTAGAAGATTGTTGTAAAACCCCTAAATTTCTACTATTTTTTTATTTTATTTGTTACTGATTTAAAATTTTGTATCGTACGTCGCATAGTCGTATTGTACGTCGCGTACGAAATTTTATTTTTCGTAGTTGCTCGTCGAGTGCGAATATGTACGAGCGTACATATTTTAGAAAAATATTTTTTTATTATACACTTTTAAAATATTATATATAATTATTATTCTTGCTATAAAAAGCCTTTGTTTTTTAGCAGTTATTAATCATAAATAATATTTTATTATATATTAGGAAAAGCATAATCATTATTTGTGCTTACATATATATTTTATAAATATTTTATTAAGTTTATTTTTAAATAATAATATATTTTCAAAATTATTATTATAGTATTTTTAGAAAATATATTTTGAAATTATTGTAGCAATTTAAATCTTGATTTGATTTATGGTCCATGAAGGGTATATAGAACAACTCAGAGGTAATGAGGACGTGGGAGTTCTATGTGCGGGGCGGTTTGTTTTTGATGGAAGGGAAACAACTCAGAGGTAACATCGACGTGGTTGTTTCGAAGAATTTGTAGACCTGTTACCCTTTTTGTGCACTGAAAGTGTGGGTATTGGATCATAAGGAGGGAGCTCTTTTAGGAAGAAAGTTCAGAGGTATAATCATACATGACTTACTACCTAAAAGATGCGATATAAATTCATTTGTAGTGACCGGAGTGTAAGTTCAGCGGTACCTGCGGGTATATAACTCGACAATCTGGGAGATTTGGGATCAGAATGTGAGTTCAGCGGTACTAGAGGGTACGTAACTCGTCATTCTGGGAAATTTGTAGTCGAAATGTGAGTTCAGCGGTACCAGGGGGTACACTGGGAAATTTGTAGTCAAAATGTGAGTTCAGCGGTACCAGGAGGTACATAACTCATCAATCTGGGAAATTTATAGTCGAAATGTGAGTTCAGCGGTACCAGAGGGTACATAACTCATCAATCTGGGAAATTTGTAGGATGTCGTTTTAGACGTAATACTTCTTCAGGAACTTGCCGTTGATGGGCAACATGAGCAAGTCTCCATTTTGTTTTGCGAGGCGGTAAGCTCCGTTGGAGAATACAGCATCGATGATGAACGGGCCTTCCCACTTTGGCTGGAACTTGCCGACGATTTTATGAGTCATAACCATCGGCCTCCGAACTGCCAGAATGAGATCGCCCACTTGGAATGTTCTGATTTTAACCTTCTTGTTCAAGGTTCCGGAGATACGGGCTCGGTACAGCTCGATTCGTTGTTGAGCTAACATGCACTTTTCATCTAGGGCCTCCAACTCTTGTAGTCGGCGATGGTGATTATCATCTGTCGTCAATCGATAGGTGAGAGCGACGCAGAGTGAGGGGATTTGAGTCTCCAATGGGAGAAGTGTCTCGCTTCTATACACCAAAGAGAATGGTGTGTTTCCAGTGGCCGTTCGTACTGTAGTACGGTACGCCCATAAGTATTTTGCCAAGCTTCTCATTCCAGTCGCGTTTATTTGAAGACACGAACTTCTTGAGCAGCTTGATTATTATTTTGTTGACCGCTTCAGCCAAACCATTAGCCGCCGGGCTGTATGGTGTTGAAGCAATATTCTGGATTCGGTATTTGTCATAAAACCGATAGAAAGCGTGGCTTGCGAACTGCGGACCATTATCGTGGATGATCCTTCGTGGCAGTCCAAAGCGGTAGATAACGTGATGGTTGAGGAAGCTGATCACTTTTGAAGTCTTGACTTCTGCCAGCGGAATAGCCTCCTCCTATTTGGAGAAGTAATCTGTGATTGCGAGTATAAAGCGATGTCCTCGGGACGAAGGCGGAGTGATCGGGCCAATGATGTCCATTCTCCATGCTTCGAATGGCCAGGATGCCACCGTCGGATGTAGAAACTCGGATGGCTGGTGGATGAAATCTGCATGGACTTGATAGGCTTTGCATTTTCTTACATAGTCTATTGCATCGGCAACCATCGTGGGCCAGTAGTAGCCCATTCGGCGAAGGCGGTCTTGTAGTTTCGGGCCAGGCTGATGGGCCCCACAGATGCCAGCATGAGCTTCATACACGGCTTCTTTGGCTTCTATGTTTGACAGACATCGAAGCAGTAATCCATCGTATGATCGTCGTTATAGCATTTTCGTCTCCGTATCATAGATGAATCTGAGGGAACGTCTTCTGATAGAAGTGGCTTCCTTCGAATTCTCTGGCAGGACGTCGTAGACTACGAAGTCGATGAATGGTTGTCTCCAGTCTGGTGCTTCGTCGACTGTCAGGGAGGAGTAGCTCTCAACACACTGAATATTATTTCTGGGACAAACCAACTCATGACCTATGATGTCAACCAAGTGGTGAGCATGATTCGGAACTGCTAAGGAAGCGGCAAGGCCTGCTAGGGCATCGGCTTCAATGTTCTGGAGCCTGGGAACGTGTTCTATGAAGAACCCCTCCAAGGACGAGATGATGTCGATCGCTATTTGGTGATAGGGGATCATGTCTTCATGACGCACTTTGTATGAGCCCCGGATCTGGTTAATGATTAGCTGCGAATCGCTGTATGCTTCAAGGTGCTCTATCCCCAGCTCCTTCGCAAGTCGGAGGCCAATGACCAAAGCGTTGTACTCTACCACATTGTTCGAACAGGGCTCCGTGAGGGAGTAAGCCCGATTGATCACCAGCCCGGAGTGAGAAATTAGCACCATTCAGACTCCAGCGACGATGTTGCCCTTGGGCCCCGTTATGGAAGCGCCGTCGAAAAATATTCTCCATACGGCATCATAAGAGGCCACATTTGAATTGGCGACCTCATCTGGAATCTCTTCGTCTATTCGGGTTGACTCCGATCCTGGATGAGCTGCTAAAAAGTCTGTCAGAGCTTGACCTTTAACAGCCTTCTGTGGGACAAAGATCATGTGGTAGGGAGACAATAATATCGCCCAGGTAGCGAGACGAGAGCTGAGTGCCCCCGGCTTAGTCATGAGGACCCTGAGAAGGTTGACTCTTGATACGACATGGATGGTTTGTCCCGTGACGTAGTGTCGCGTCTTCTGAATGGCAAATACCAGAGTAAGGCACTCCTTTTCTACGGCAGTATATCGGTGTTCCGGCCCCATCATCATTCGGTTGAGGTAATATATGGCCTGCTCATGGCCTGCATCATTATTTTGCGCTAGTAAAGCACTGAGAGAATGCTCCATTGCTCGCACATAGAGCAGGAATGGTTTTCCAGCAAGCGGGGCTACCAGGACTGGAGGGTTGGACAGATATTCTTTGATGCTGTCGAAGACGTGCTGGCATTCTTCATCCCATACGAATGAAATGCCCTTCTTTATGAGGTGGGTGAATGGTTGACATCGTCCGAAGAGGTTAGAGATAAACCTCCTGATGTAGGCCAGCCTCCCTTGAAGGCCTCGGAGTTCACGGAGATTTCTTAGGGGATCCATCTCCATGATTGCCTTCATCTTCTCAGGGTCTATGTGGATACCCTGGGAAGTAATAATGAAACCCAAGAACTTTCCGTTGCATACGTCCAAGAAGGATTTTGTGGGATTCATCTTCAAATTGTGCGCTCACATCAGGTCGAACACTGTCCTCAGATCATACAGATGATCTTCCTTAGAGCGGCTTTTGACGGCGATGTCGTCGATATAGCATTCCACTGTCTTGCGCAGGTGGTCTCTAAAGATGATGCTCATAGCTCTTTAATAGGTGGTGCCAGCATTTTTTAACCCGAAAGGCATGACTGTATAGCAGTATGTGCCAATTGGTGTTCAGAATGATGTATGCTTTTCGTCATCAGGGAACATCTTGATTTGGTTGTACCCTGAGAAACCATCCATGAATGATATACACTCAAAGTCGCAGGTGTTGTCAATCATGATGTCTATAATAGGGAGGAGGAACTTATCCTTAGGGCATGCCTCATTCAGATTATGAAAGTCGATGCAGATTCGAATATTTCCATTCTTCTTAAGGACGGGTACTATGTTGGCGACCCAGTCTGGATGCTGTTCCTCGCGAATGAAGCCGCTGGCTATCAGTTTATTGATCTCAGCTTCAATGGCATTCATGATGTCGGGACAGAACCGTCGTTGCTGTTGCTTGACCGGTTTTATGTCCGGACGGATGTTGAGTTTATGAAGTGCAAGCTCGAGGTTCAGTCCTAGCATGTCTTCGTAGCTCCAGGCGAATACGTCGATATATTATCTGACGAGTTGTAGTAGCGATTTCCGCTCTTCGTCTGTCAGACTTTTGCTGACGAAGATGGGCTTTGGAGAAGACCCATCACCAAGATCGACTTGTATAACCTTATCTTCGGTGGAAGGCTCTCTTTGCTCGAACCGCTTCTCCTATTGCACATCTAGCTGTTGTTCCTACGGCTCTAACACAAGAAGTTCAGGAATATCTTCATCTTCTTCATGGGCGTCGGCGAATGCCATATTAACAGACCAAACTTGTTTGAGCATGTCCCCAATACTGACTCTGAATTAGAAGTGGGTGATCCGGTTGAGTGTGAATGCCAGTCGCATTCCTCGTCTGAGCTTTCAGGGGTCGTCGCGGGTGTAACATAACCTAGCCCACATCTGGTTTTGTTGTAATAGCCTCGTGGTTTCCCAGCCGGGATCGGCAATTGTAAGGGTAACCGCCGTCCAGTGCCGTAGTTTAAGCCTGGTGTAGTGCCCAGATCATACCTTTGTTTTTGTATGAGGTACTTAGATTGGGAACTATACAGATAAAGGGGCAGTCTCCCGGTGTCGGGTTCGAGATCAATTTCTTCTACCTTAAAGGGTTGTGGATCATTCTTCCGGCCGAAGATGATTGGATGATCCTCTCCCTCGATTATGCGGTAAGCGTCTTCCACTGGAGTAAGTTGGTTTACGGTGTAGACATTTGTTACTTGTGTGTGCAGGTGGGTGCCTATACCGTGTTCCATAGCATACATTGTACAAAGCTTATTAAGTTCGAGATAATTCAAAGATAGCCCTTTATTGATGAAGGTATCTTTTCTAGTAGGATTACATCATCTGCGGATGGAACATCGGTGTGAGCAGCCACATACTTGGCCAGTTCTGACTCTTCTTCAGCCATCCCCTGTGTAAATGAAGACTGAGAGAATGACTTGGGCAGCTTAATCACCAGGGGCTCCATAGGTGGAGCAGAACTTGGAGTTATTGGCGTACTGGCGACCTCCAGTTTGGTGCTCGGTACTGGGTAGGGAGTTGTTGGCTGGCTAGCAGTCCCCGGCTTAGCGTTCGACTGTCGATTCATTCTGGGAAGACGAATCGTTATCAGCTTGACAGAGGGATTGAGCTCCTCTATTCGTTGCTGGCTAGCTCTAGGCAGCCTGATTGTCAGTGGCTCTGCTGTGGGTCTTGATGCTTGACCAGACCTTGGCAGTCGGATTATCATCTGCCCCTCTTGTGCAGAGACGCTGATTGCATCTTTATCCAGAGTGGCTGTAAGTGGTATAGTTCTGCCAGGTTTGCGGGCTTGAAGGTGGATCGTCAGAGGTTCTTCCGATCCAGTTGCCGCCTCAGTTGGAGCTTGAGTATCTCCTTCGACAAGGTGTCTTTTCGACTTCTCGTACAAGCATGAGTCGGAGTAGTAGGATTCGACCCCTTTAAAGGGATCGATGTCGGCAAATTCTGTCCTCACGAAGCCGTACTTGTCGACATACTTGAAACACTGGTGCAGTATGGAGGGCACGATCATGTAATCGTGTATCCAAGGACGCCCCAGGAGAATAGTGTAGGAAGTATCCGCATCTCTGACATAACAGGTCACTTCTGACAGAAGGTTGCCAATTTGGCACTTTAAGTGAATCTTTCCGATCGGATAGCTTCTGTCTGAATTGAAACCGCTGATGGCGGTGCTTGTCGGCGTCAGGCGATGAATTGGGATCCGCAGATGGTGTAGTAAGCTCTTTGGGATGATGCTTATGGAAGAACCGGGATCAATATGCATCCGATCCACCTTGATATCGCCAATATACCCAGTATAATACAGAGGGCAATCGTGCATGTTGGTCTTGATAAGCATATCCTGCGGAGTGAAGACGATATTGGGCATTGCGCATGGGCAAACGATGTCCTGGAGATCTGCAGGCGAGCTTTCTCCAGTGAGATTGGACTGAGCCAGATATTCGTCGGTATTCTGGAGTGCCTCGCTTAGTGCGACGTGAACATCTTTGGAGAGTCTCAGGAGCTCGTATAGCGATAATTTGGCCGGTGTGTTGGCCAATTGTGCTAAGATATCGAAGTTGTAGGGCCTCTCCAGCCCATGAGGTGTCTCTTTTCGGAGCGATTTGTCAAAGCGAGTCTCCTTCGGCCTAGGCTTCTCGGTCGTTGAAGGCTGCGAAGGTCCTGGAGCATCAACCGCTGTCGGCTGATGATCTTCAGCCGAGTTACCCGATGGAGGTTGGGTTTGTGCGTCGGAGTGGGTAACAACAGCAGTAACTTCTTCGACCTCTATCGAGATTGTGTTGCATAATTTGACTGATGGAACTGGGGATTCCCAGGACCCTTCCTTTGGTGAGCGTATTGATCGATAGAAAGTTAAACGAATCTAATACGTGTTCTAACCCTTCATAGGCGAAAAATAGGGTTCACGAATTATACCTGCGGCGGAAAGGAGACAAGTAATTACTGGCAATCTCGAGCGGACGACCCCAAGATCTTCTACACGTATTCCTTCCTCGAGTTGGACGTCATGTGGGCGACGATCTCCCAACCTTTTCTTTTCCTTGGCAGCCCTCTCTTTCTCTCCTTACGTGAATCACGAATTTAGATTTTTTTTAGATTTCTGATCAGTAATCTGGCGGCCAGAGAATAGAGGATATATATAGGCTATGGCAGGGACCATGAGAAGAAATTAGGGTTAGGCCTCCTAACGGATCTGGATATCCCGTGTTCAGCCCGAACACACAATCCAGGCCCATTAACAATAGCTCGATCCACTAATGAGCTATTGTTGCACTACCTCCCTAATCCCAAATTATGTTTGTGGACTCCTTTTATTATATGCTCGTTTGGCTCCCCATGTTAAGATATCGTATGTCCGTCGATCAAATTAAGTTACTGACAACTATATTGATTCGATATCTTTTATCCTTAAGTAGTACGGCTCAACTTTATTTGTCATGTCGGATATAATCTACCTGCAGGGTTTACATGACAATCCTTATGAGCTCCTTAAGGGGACATCATCAACCCGATGTATCGGGACATGGATTCCATTTATAATCAACAGCCCATCATACATACAATATTATTACCCAATTCATAAAGGTTGTTAATCCATAATGAATCTCACTCTTTATGAGTCAAAGTAATGCACACTGCATATACATGTCCGTTATTATATCCGGATTAAGAGCACAAGCATCCATAATAACAGAGGTGTTTGTTCTCTTATGTAGTCAGTACAAAGAGAACAACCTCAAGTGGTCCTGTTCAATACACACAAAGTATACTAGTGTAAACCTATAGTCAAGACAGACTAATACCAGATTACACTACAACATTCCCAATAGATTGTCTAAGTCTATCTAGGTTGTGAACTATTTATATACTCCATAGGAAACTGATAATATGATCTTCTGTGTGACACCACACACCATATTATCTACAATATAGAATATCAGACATTTGCATTAACACTTGCAATAAATACAATATGCAAACATTTTCCCATATGATTATCATTCAAAATTTAAGGAAATAAGGTTACTACAAAAGTGATGCTTTTAGTATATAACCCTAACAATCTCCCACTTATACTCAAAGCATTTCTTTTCAGTATACTGTTACAAATCTTCCACTTATACTTAAAGCCATGCTGCTACACATCTGACTCCCATTCCCTCAACATGACTGTCAAAAGCCTTATCTGGTAAGCTCTTTGTAAAGGGATCAGCTAGGTTGTCGGCTGATGCTATCTTGATCACAGCAACTTTTCCTTTCTTTACGAAATCTCGTATCAGGTGGTACTTGCGCTCAATGTGTTTGCCTGTCTTATGGGCTCGTGGTTCCTTCAAGTTTGCAACTGCACCACTATTATCACAATAAAGTGTAACAGACTTAGGCAAACTAGGTACCACATCCAAGTCCAACAAAAAGTTTTTGAGCCAAACCGCTTTTTTGGCTGCCTCAGAGGCTGCCACATACTCGACTTCCATGGTGGAATCAGTAATACATTATTGCTTGATACTCCTCCACACAATGGCTCCACCTTTCAAAGTAAACACATAACCTGAGGTAGATTTCCTGGAATCCATATCTGACTGAAAATCTGATTCTGTATACCCCAAGAAAACTAAACTATCTGCCTGGTAAACTAGTATATACTCTTTATTCCTTTTCAGGTACTTCAAAATATGCTTTACGGCAGTCCAGTGCTCTTGTCCTGGGTTAGACTGATATCTGCTGACCATGTCTATGACAAAGCAGATGTCTGGTCTCATACATAGCATTGCATACATTATGCTTCCTACTGCTGAAGCATAAAGAACTGCCTTCATGTTCTCTATCTCTTTAGGTGTCCTCGGACACTGCTCCTTTGATAGAGCAATTCCATGTCTAAAAGGTAAAAAACCTTTCTTAGAATTTTGTATACTAAAACGAGTTAGTACAGTATCGATATAGGAAGCTTGGGATAAGCCCAACATCCTTTTCTTGCGATCTCGTAGAACTTTGATCCCAAGGATGTGACCTACTTCTCCCAAGTCCTTCATATGAAACTGTTTGGATAACCATACCCTTACATCAGATAATACCTTCACATTGTTTCCAATGAGCAAGATGTCATCCACATAAAGTACTAGGAGCACCACCACGTTTCCGTCATACTTTCTGTATACACATGATTCATCCTAACATTGATCAAATCCATAGGATTTTATCACCTGATTAAAACATATGTTTCAAGATCTGGAAGCTTGCTTAAGTCCATAAATGGACTTCTTGAGCTTACAAATAAGATGCTCCTGGCCCTTTTCAATGAACCCGTCTGGTTGCTTCATATAGATGTCTTCCTCAAGACTTCCATTAAGGAAAGCTGTCATGACATCTATTTGCCAAATCTCATAATTGAGATGAGCTGCAATAGATAAAAGAATCCGAATAGACTTAAGCATGGCTACAGGAGAAAATGTTTTCTCATAATCGATACCCTCTCTTTGAGTAAAACCTTTTGCTACAAGCCGAGCTTTAAAGGTTTTAACCTTACCGTCTGATCCTCTTTTTCTCTTATAGACCCACTTGCATCCAATGGCTTTTACACCAATGGGTGGTTCTACAAGCTCCCAGACCTGATTAGAATTTATAGATTCTATTTCAGATATCATTGCTTTTTGCCAAGACTCTGCATCTTTATCTTGGAGTGCTTCATTGTAGGTACAGGGATCATAATCTTGTTCCTCAGGGACGAAGTCTGACGACTCTCCCAAGAACATATATCTATCAGGTTGTTTCACAACCCTCCCACTACGACGAGGCACTATCGGTTGTGGTGTAACATTTGTGACACGTTGTGCAGTTATTTGTGGTTCATCCTCTTGTACTGTTGGTACTGAAGTACTTGGTGTCTCACGTCTCAGTTCTTCTAGAACAACTCTACTTGTGGGTTTATGGTTCATCACATAGTCTTCCTCTAAGAATCGGGCATTGGTGCTAACAATGACCTTCTGATCCTTAGGACTATAAAATAAACCTCCTTTCGTTTCTCTTGGATAGCCTACAAACAAGCGTACTTCTGTACGAGATTCCAACTTATCTGCTTTCCCATTCAGCACATGTGCTGGACTACCCCAAATGTGAACATGTTTCAGACTAGGCTTACGCCCAATCCACAGCTCTGTGGGAGTAAGAGGTACTGACTTAGAAGGAACCAAGTTTAAAATATATGCTACAGTCTCTAAGGCATATCCCCAAAACGAATCTGGCAAATCCGAATAACTCATCATTGATCTAACCATCTCCATAAGAGTTCTATTCCTTCTTTCGGCTACACCATTCTGTTGGGGCGTTCCAGGTGCAGTCAATTGGGATACAATCCCAGCCTCTGATAAATAATCCCTAAACTCTCCAAAGAGGTACTTGCCACCACGATCTGATCGTAATGACTTGATATATTTTCTATGACGTTTCTCCGTTTCAGCCTTGTACTCTTTGAATTTCTCAAAGCACTCAGACTTACGGCGCATCAAATAAATGTATCCATACATTGAATAATCGTCAATAAATGTGACAAAATATTCAAAGCCACCTCTAGCTTGGATAGTCATGGGTCCACACAAATCAGAATGAACCAATTCCAACACATCTTTGGCCCTATACCCCTTTGCCGTAAAAGGCCTTTTGGTCATTTTACCTTCCAAGCAGGATTCACAGACTGGTAGTGCCTCCACTTCCAATGAACTCAAAGGTCCATCTTCAACCAGTCTTTGAATCCTTCTTAGGTTAATATGCCCCAATCGTAAGTGCCAAAGATATGTTTGGTTCATACAAGAAGGTTCTTTTCTCTTATTTAAGTTAGATGACATATTATTCATTTCCATAAGTTGCATTGTGGGCGAAATAGGATTAATGACATACAAATTATAAACCAACGCACCAGAACAGATAAAATGTTTATTCTTTCTAATAACAATATTGTCATTAAAATAAACTGAATATCCATCCTTAACTAACATAGAAACAGAAACTAAATTCCTTCTAAGTGAAGGTGCATAAAGACAATCTCTCAATGTCAAAGACTTATTTCTACCAAAAGATAAAGTAACATCTCCTAATGCAATGATCGATACTTTTGTAGCATCACCCATGAACAAGCATATCTCTCCATTACTGAGCCGTCTGGTTTCCTGGAACCCCTGCAATGTATTGCAGACATGATTAGTGGCTCCTGTATCTACACACCAGGTGCCGGTAGATAACACCGCTAAACATGTTTCAACTACTAGTAAATGAGACATACCTTCTTTGTTCCCTTGTTTGAGAAGTGGACAATCAGTCTTCCAATGTCCTGACCCTTTGCACTTAAAACATTTGCCTTTCGGCTTTTTCACCGCGCCTTGAGGTCCCATGCCCTTCTTTGCTGAGTTTGCCAGTTTCTGAATGTTATTCTTCTTCTTACCGCCTTTTGGCTTAGAAGTAGAAGCCTTTTCAGAAACAAAAACATGACCACTCTGCCTAAAGAGAGATTCAGCATCCTGTAGCTCTTTTGCAAGTTCTGCCAAACTATACAACCTTTTGTTCATGTTGTAATTAAGGCAGAAATTGTCAAAACTTTTAGGCAGAGTCCCGAGAATGATATCGACCTGGGATTCCCCATCGATTTTAGCTCCAAGGATCTCCATCTCACTCAGATGACCCATCATCTTGAGAACATGATCCCTTACTGGTGTACCCTCAGCCATTTTTGTATTCATCAAACATTTCATAGCAAACTGCCTAGCTGCTCTACTCTGATGTCCGAAGAGTTCCTTGAGATTATACATCATGTCATAAGCTGTGGCCATGGCCTGATGCTGATGTTGCAGTACATTTGACATAGATGCCAGAATGTAACACCGCGCCATCTCATCTGCCTTTTTCTACTTCTTATAGGCCTCTTTGACCTCTTCATCAGAGTTAGCATCAGGCTTAGGTGGGCATTCCTCAATAAGTACATATTTGTACTCCTCAGCAATCAGAACAATGTCCAAATTACATTTCCAATCAATATAATTAGGTCTAGTAAGTTGTTTTCTTTAAGAATCACCATATATAAGTGGACTGAAAGAACCCATTTTTTTTAAAATCCTGAGAATCACATAAATAAAATTATGTAGGGCAAAAAAAACTTTTGAATTAACTAAATATTGATTCCCTCAAAACAATAATAAGAAATTCACCAACATCTTGAACACCATGAATTTAGCATGCCACGATAGTGTGGACGTATACAAATTCAACTTTGTTCAAGTAGGTTTTTCTTATTAATTTTACTATCATGTCAACATAACTTTATGACATAAAATTAATATGCTGGTCTTGCTCTGGTCATACAAATAATAGTAGTGACTCCGATGGGGAGGATACCATTATTTGTATCTAAGTGTATACTATTACTTAATACTAAGTCCATTACCTTGTAATGAGTTCCTTCAGATGGAGAAGTGAACACATACTAGGTAACCTTATACAATTATCCCTAAGGAAGTTCGTACTGGTGATCCATAATTATACTCATCCGATATGGAGGAAAGCACTAAAGATGACACGCAAGTATAATTACACCACCTACAAACTAGTAATGGAGACCATAGGATTTATACTAAATAAATATCCTCTTCCACTTAGTTATTTAACAATGATGGTTTTTCTACTAGTTGATATTACGTCCATGTTGTCCATTATTAATGTAGGCTTGGTTTTTCAAAAAAACAACCACACAATAATAAAAATGCATAATCAGAAAAAGTAAAATGACAAAAATAAGAGAAAATATCCAACTATTATGGTCATCTTTGCTGCTTCGTCCTCAACTATCCGAATCCAAAATCTGGCACTGCGCAGATCTATTCAGGGTTCGACCTGCCAGGTCAGGTCGCGGGGTTCGGGGCAGCGCCCCATTTTTTTTTAGGTTTTGGCTGTCGATTCCTTCATCGAAAATCATCTGTCTGCCTCTAGACTGCTTAAAACTAGCATCTCGTCCGACGTCAGAAACAGCCACCACCGCCATCACGATTGATCAAAATTAATTAAAATTACATCAATCCTATGTCTCCCGAAGGAGTTCACACATAATCTAGATTAAAAAATTAAAATAATAAGCACGATCAACCCTCGTGATTTTAATTACATCCACAGCAACAACAACATCCACGACATGTCTGTGATTTAAACAACACAATAAAAAAACATATATTGGACCATAATAGTTGGATCTAAGATGCCTGTAAAACTGAGTTAGAACATATTTACATCTACCGACTATTACACAGCACAGGTTTTATTGGACAACATGGACGTATCAATCAATACGTAGATCCAAAGTGGCTTTGATACCAATTGATGGAACTAGGGATTCCCAGGACCCTTTTTTTGGTGTGCGTATTGATCGATAGAAAGTTAAACAGATCTAATACGTGTTCTAAACCTTCATAGGCGGAAACTAGGGTTCACGAATTATAACTGCGGCGGAAAAGAGACAAGTAATTCCTGAAAATCTCGAGCGGACGACCCCAAGATCTTCTATACGTATTCCTTCCTCGAGTTGGACGTCGTATGGGCGACAATCTTCCAACCTTTTCTTCTCCTTGGCAGCCCTCTCTTTCTCTCCTAACGTGAATCACGAATTTAGAGAAAATTTTAGATTTCTGATCAGCAATCTGGCGGCCAGAGAATAGAGGATATATATAGGCTACGGCAGGGACCATGAGGAGAAATTAGGGTTAGGCCTCCTAACGGATCTGGATATCCCGTGTTCAGCCCGAACACACAATCCAGGCCCATTAACAATAGCTCGGTCCACTAATGAGCTATTGTTGCACTACCTCCCTAATCCCAAATTATGTTTGTGGGCTCCTTTTATTAATGCTCGTTTGGCTCCCCATGTTAAGATATCGTATGTCCGTCGATCAAATTAAGTTACTGACAACTATATTGATTT
This sequence comes from Iris pallida, assembly GCA_029216955.1. Lineage (NCBI taxonomy): Eukaryota > Viridiplantae > Streptophyta > Magnoliopsida > Asparagales > Iridaceae > Iris > Iris pallida. The sequence goes on from JANAVB010033616.1 coordinate 7,531,573, forward strand.
GACATCTTTTATCCTTAAGTAGTACCGCTCAACTTTATTTGTCATGTCGGATATAATCCACCTGCAGGGTTTACATGACAATCCTTAGGAGCTCCTTAAGAGGACATCATCAACTCGATGTATCGGGACATGGATTCCATTTATAATCAACAGTCCATCATACATACAATGTTATTATCCAATTCATAGAGGTTGTTGATCCATAATGAATCTCACTCTTTTATGAGTCAAAGTAATGCACACTGCATATACATGTCCGTTATTATATCCAGATTAAGAGAACAAGCATCCATAATAACAGAGGTGTTTGTTCTCTTATGTAGTCAGTACAAAGAGAACAACCTCAAGTGGTCATGTTCAATACACATAAAGTATACTAGTGTAAACCTATAGTCAAGATAGACTAATACCAGATTACACTACAACCTTTTTAATAGATTGCCCAAGTCCATCTAGGTTGTGAACTATTTATATACTCCATAGAAAACTGATAATATGATCTTCTGTGTGACACCACACACCATATTATTTACAATATAGAATATCAGACATTTGCATTAACACTTGCAACAAATACAATATGCAAACATTTGCCTATATGATTCTCATTCAAAATTTAAGGAAATCAGGTTACTACAAAAGTGATGCTTTTAGTATATAACCCTAACATTGACTTTTCCACTCTTCTTCTTACTGGTGAAGGAAGGTACGGACTGAGTCACTTCAGGTACCAGGTCCGGATGGACCCACATGATCTCCCCCCGTGATGTGGTAAGAGGCACTAGACCAGCAGCCTGGTCTCGGGGAGGTAGAAGATTAGCGACCTCCATCTTCGCTTTGGGGACGGGTACTACATCTTGAGTCTTTGTCAGAGGAAAGCTGTCAAATTCTACTGACACCATATTGGCTGCTACGGTCACCTCTTCAAAATCAATGGCCAGGGCCTTAGAATCGATGAGATACCGGATGTATCACTTCAGTTGGTAGCAGTCTTGTATAGCATGGTGTGAAAAATATAGGGTTCATGCGGATCACAACTGACCGTATGAGTACTTTGGGATAAATTGGTCCACATAAAGAAGAGCCGCATGACAGACTTGCCATGTCCCCTGCAGCCCATCTTCACCAGACTGATTTGAGCCGCAGAAAGAATAGTTACGTATACGGCCAAGCTGATCAACCCTTCTGATAAAGCTGACAAACTATGTCAAAGTTGACAGAACTGACAGCTCTGACAGCTCTGATACTCTGACAAAAAAGAAGAAGATATGACGTGATCAAACAAAATGTCATGTCATCAGACTGAACATAGTCATGCATCTAGAAGAACTGCGATCCGTGCCGCATGAACCTTATGCGGCTTAATCCATGCGCTTCATGCGGCCAAGGGTGACTACAACCTAAGTCGCATGAGCCTTATGCGGCCCAGAATACAGAATCTATACGGCTCAAAAATCTCCAAGCTACATACGGACTAAGGGAGACTGCGACTCAAGCTGCATGAATCTTATGCGGCCCAGCATGGCCGAACACTGAAAGGCCTATGCAGCTCAAATAACTCAAGCAGACTGATCTTATCCTGCGAGAGGACACATGGCAGGCTGACTAAGTCTCAACCACCCAGATTTGCTGCAACAAAATCTCAATAAGTCACCAGCTGGCGGCCAAGGAGCGGGTCTTTGTGTGCTATTGTAGCCACATGGCCATCTATGCGGCTTAAAATATCCTTTATCCTAAAATCACTATAAATAGCAGGGTACCACACCCATACAAAAGGTTGGCAACCTACGAAGGGCAATTTCTTCAATAGCGAGGATCGCGTCAGATAGTCCAAGGAGTAAGACAGAGTTGCTATACTTTTCCGAGCCTCTATTGTCACCCCCCAGAATCAAAATTAAACAAGTGTACTTAGATTGTTTCCTAGGATTTATTTTTAGGCTTTCTCTTGTACAAGCGAGTTTGCAATCAAGTTCAATTCCTTTATAATTTTTGTTTTTGATATTTCATGGCAAATACCCATGTTTACTATAGTATGTGCATATGATTTTTGAAGTATTGAACTTTACTTTTGTGTTGACATGCTTCTTTTGTGTCTTTTTCTTTTGTGTCTTTCTTGAAAACATGTATGTGAAAGCATATTTATGAGAAACGTATTGCTTATGTGCTTCCTTTGGTTTAGTCCTTTTTGATACATACATAGTATTAGGAATAACCTTAGGCTGTGTAACAAGGGTGACCTGTTTGCCTAATTTTATCTCCAACTTTTTAGAGATCATATAAGACTCTTCAAATTTTGCAGTCATATTCGTGAGTCTCTGTGCAAGTGACCAAATATCTCTTTTTCTCGATGTCATACAGTTCTTACACTTTGATATAGTCTCTTTCTTTCTTTTCTATAGTGAGGATAGCCTCATGATAGTCCAGTCTAATCTTGGTTATCTCCTCTGTGTTACCGGTAGTAGACCTCTCTTTGATATCTTAAAGAAGATTAGACAGTCTTGCTACTTCGGTTGTGTATGCCTTAACCGCTTTGTAAGACTGCTTATACTTGTCCAACACATTTTTGTGCTCTTTAAGTAGTTCGCTGAAGGCATCTTCTAACTGGTCAAATGTAAAATTATCGTAAAGAGGGTTTTCTGATACCTTTTCATATGCCATAAGATAAACATTTGCACTGTTGTTGGGTCTGTCCTCCTCTTATGATTCACTGGTCTCACTTTTATGCCAGATGCTGGTATTTGCATACTTTTGACCAGTTGTTTCTTTCTTGCTCGATCTTGATCGGTTATATGGACTACTTTTCTTTGCAAATGAACAGTCCTTCTTCATGTGCCTCGACTTCTTGCAGCCAAAGTAGTTAGTATCTTCTTTATTGCTTTCATGGATATCCTTCTTCTTTTAGAATGATTGCTCAAACTTTAAGAATTTCTTGATGTTCTTGACCAGTAGGGCATGTTCATCACCATAAGAATCTTCATCATCAGTATTATTACATGATACTTTTCTGGCTTGGACTTTGAAGGCGATAGATTTTTTTTGGGGGTTGCCTTTTCAAAGTTTTGCAAATCTAGCTCATGGGTCATGAGCTTACCCATAAGTGTCTCCAATGTCATCGTAGTGAGGTCATTTTCTTCTATGATCGCGATGGCCATCGAGTTCCAGTTCTTGGTTAGAGCCCGCAGTACCTTCTTGATCTTCTCGTGGTTTCTATAATCCTTTCTAAGAGATTATTGTCACGATGCACACCCGCTTTTCGGGCACGAGCTCATGAACAAGCCAGCTACGTATCGAGCGGACTCTAGCCCAACCCGAATACGTAAACGCTGTCTAGACTATGTAATTGGTCTAATCATGGCAAGACATCACTATATCTCAATCCACAATAAGAATATGAAACATGAATGAACAAGTATGATTCATGGTCTGCAGCCCACTAGCATATTACTCCAAGAATAACATGAGTCTATGAAACTAGGCTAACAAGCAGGATATATTATAAGAGCACGAGAAGTTAATAAAGCAATATCACCAGCAAAATACCTGAATCATGTAGATGTAATCGACTACCACATGCTCAGCTAACTAACTCCGTGCAACCAGCAACCTGAAGAGATCATCAGGTCCTCAGAGGACTAGCAAGATACATAAAACATGCCTATCTAACAGTTTATCATGCATAAAAAAATAACCAGGAACAAGACAGAAACTGACAAGTACTATGAACACGGGCACGAGAACAAGTACTCATAATGATCTGCTAGCAAGGTAACATGAACTATCTACGTGTGTTGAAATATCGGTTTCGACATGTGAACGACTAAGGGATAAATCCGACACCCTGCACGTGTCGTGTGCAGCTGCTATCAGTCAAGAACAGACATTTTGGGGATATTTTTGGGTAGTCCACATGTCTACTACGATAATTCTCCGCCCAGCTTGTACTCATGGAATCAAGTCGCAAGCATGGTAATCATGTAAATGACAGTCAAGAAGTATAAACAAAATCCATTATACTAATCTCCGTGTGGCAAGCGTGTCAACAAGCAGAAGAGGCATGTCAACCAAATCAACTCTAGAAAACTAAAAGATAACATAAAACTAAAGAAGCAATAATATAAGCATAAAATAAACTGTAGAGGGAGGTAAGGTATACTTGCCTGGTGGTAGCACGAAGAACCAACAATATACCGTCAACTAGTAAGCTATAAAGTCCAAATCTCACAACTATCTCCAAAAGCTGAAACAGACATTTCCAACATTCTTAGAATAGTCAAATTAGCTAGGATTGCCTATCCTTAAGTCTAATTCTGGACACAGGGTCAAAATGGTCATTTTTGGCCAAAATGATGTCCACCGTTGGACCCGCTTTGTACCGAAAAGCATGCCAGAGTCAATGGTCTCTAAAGTCATCAAACTACATGTCTACGGATTTGTTTTGATGATATGAACCCAACCGAATATCCAAAATTGGATTCCGGCAGGCCGTGCACAAAATCGCCCGTTGAATCGGATCATGGGGCCCGCAAAATGGCAATCCAATCAACTGTCTCAGAATCGGACCAAACTTGGCATACAGGACCAGAAAAATGATACGGTTCTGTTGGCGTAAGTTTTGTCTCGATCTGACGAACGTGTACAAAGTAATTCAGAAATTTGCAAAGAGGCCGATACGGTGAATTTCGACAGATACGCATCAAATTTATCGCGCACACGCAACCAATTTGAATTCCATCAAAGCCCACACGTCCGTGAAGTCGATACGCACCTTTCGATGCTTTCGATTCGCGACCACGTCGCCCGATTTGGCGGGACGTACGTCGTATCGGAGGAATTTTCCAGATTTTTAATAATTTAAAACAGTTTTTCGCTACTCTTCGGAATCTGATTTCTCGGCACGTAGTCGATGAAATCAACTTCTATAAATTGGGTAGCAGAGCCCTATAGGTTGTCTAGGACTTCCTTCAAATAGATTTCTAAATTGTTCAATGGGTCGACCAATTTTGGTCTTCCAAAATGGGGTCAGGGCTGTCCTGTTTGCTATTTGTAAAATAGGTTTTGTCGATGTTTGTATTGATTTATCACAAGGTTTTAGTCTGTTTCAATTAAAACTAATTGATGGAATAAATAAAAGTATTGTTTGGGATCGTACCGGAAGAAATGGTTCATAAAATGAACCAGCGAGTGCAAAGAACTCGAATGACGAAGTTGTGTTGCCATCTCACCCTGTTGTCGCGACTGCTTTGCTTTTATCGCACGCGTGCGTTCCTGGCCGACTCCGGCCACACGCGGAGGCGCTGCGGTGGCCGGGGTACGCGCGCAGAGGTAGGGGTGTCGGTGTGTGGGGGTTTGCTAGGGTTTTGATTCGAAAGTTCTCTCCCTCTGACTCTC
>JANAVB010033616.1:7541960-7551396 GCA_029216955.1 Iris pallida
GGACTAGAAAAACGATATGGTCCCGTTGGCATAAGTTTTATCTCGATATAACGAACGTGCACAAAGTAATTAGAAAATTTGTAAGAGGCCGATACGGTGAATTTTGACGGATACGTATTAAATTTGCCGCGCACACGCAACCAATTTGAATTCCGTCAAAGCCCACACATCCGTAAAGTCGATACGCACCTTTCGATGCTTTTAGTTTGCGACCACATCATCCGGTTTGGCAGGACGCACGTCGTATCGGAGGAATTTCCCAGATTTTTAATAATTTAAAACAGTTTTTTGCCAATCTTCGGAATCCGATTTCTCGGTACGTAGTCGATGAAATCAACTTCTGTAAATTAGGTTGCAGAGCCCTATAGGTTGTCTAGGATTGCCTTCAAATATATTTCTAAATTGCTCAATTGGGTCGACCAATTTGGTCTTCCAAATGGGGTCGGGGCTGTCCTGTTTGCTATTTATAAAACAAGTTTTTGTCGATATTTGCATCGATTTATCACAAGATTTTAATCTGTTTCAATTAAAACTAATTGATGTCATAAATAGAAGTATAGTTTGGGATCGTACCGGAATAAACGGTTCGTAAAACGAACCAGCGAGTACGAAGAATTCGAATGACGAAGTTGTGTTGCCATCTTACCCTGCTGTCGCGACTGCTCTGATTTTATCGTGCGTGCGCGTTCCTGGCCGACTTCGACCGTGCGCGGCGGTACTGCAGTGGCCGGGGTACGCGCGCAGAGGTAGGGGTGTCGGCGTGTGGGGGTTTGCTAGGGTTTTGATTCGAGAATTCTCTCCCTCTAACTCTCGATATATACATGTATATATACGTGTGTGTTGTGTATAGTATTGGGTTTAGGACCGTGCAAGGGGAAATTTACTGAGCTGGGCTAGGCTTAGGAGAGGTCGGGCTGGGCTGGCTTGGTTGAGCTGGGATTTGGGTTTTATTATTCTTTTTATTTATTTACTCCCTAAATACATACACACACATACACACACACAGATATATATATATATATATATTTTAATATATATATATATATATATATATATATAATATATATATTGAAGAAATACTAGGATTTTATTAAGATGTAGTGAGTACCAACTCAGGTTACAAAATTTGAGTCCAAGCTCATATTACAATCACATTCGATAATCCGATCATTACTCCAACTCAGCAGGGAGAGTAGCATGAGTACAATGCACCAAAGCCTTCTTGATATGCCTCTTGACCTCGAAGATAAGTTGTTGATCTCCATAGGTATATCGTTCGTATCTCCATTTATTCCTATTCTTCCATAGCACCTAACATATCGCCCCCGTAGTAACTTTTTTTATATGTTTTTTTTTCTCTAGACCACATACTTCTTAGTCTTTGTAGAATCGGTCTTGTTGTCACTGGAAATTTAAGAAATTCCGTGAAGTATTTCCAGACATCCTCCGCGAGTTTTCCTTCAGCTAAAATATGGCTGCTAGCCTTCGAAGCAGATATCGGACAACAATAGAAGGCTGATGCGAGATGGAAGCCTAGCTTCTGTATGACATCATCTGTAGGAAGCTTCTGCCATAGAATGCGCCACAGTAACACCGACCACTTTGCTGGTATACAAGAGCACCAGATATGTTTGAATCTGTCATCAGAATCCTGATGAATCCTGATACAATCCCATGCCGAGGTAATAGAGAATAATCCTGCTCTACCTGGAGTCCATGTATAATTCTCCGAACCTTCTTGTGTAGGTAAACTTTCAATTCGTGCGTCCCCCATCTCCCTTCCCTTGAGAATATGTTTCCAAATATATGTGATAAAACCAGTGATACAGAGGCTTGAGAGGGGTGAGTGTTTGGAAAATAGTTAGCTCTCATGAACGAGACCCAAAGAGGTTGAGAAGTCCTGAGCTTTCACCAGAGCTTTACTATTAGCGCATCCATCACGTCTTGTAATCGTCGTATTCCTAGCCCACCTTCCTCTTTAGGAGTAGCCACTCTCGTCCATGACACCCACGATCGTTTGTCATGCCCATTTTTAGAGCCCCAGATGAAGCTTTAAAACCTATCTTCAACTCGCTTGATCACACTAGCAGATGGGTTGCAGGCAGCCAAAGTATAAACTGGTATCGAAGTTAGAACTGACTTAAGTAATATAAGTCTACCTTCCATCAATAATGACTTGTTGTGCCAGCCACTGATTTTGTGTCTTATTTTGGTCACTAGCTCGTCGAACATAGCTGTATTCCTCATGCCCGCCGTCATTGGAGCTCCAAGATAAGTCATAGGCAGATGATTTACTGTAAACCCGAAGGATGTTTTGATCTCATCAACTCTATTAGGAGCTATGTTTTGAGACAAAAAAAATACTCGACTTCTCAACATTAATCTTTTGGCCAAAAATGGATTCGTATTGTCTAACAATGTTTATTATTTTCTGAAGAGATTTCTTATCTCCTCCTGAGAAAAGGAGAACATCATCTGCATATGCAAGATGAGTAATAATAGGACATCCGTTGTGTGAGTAGAAAGGGGTGAATGCTGAGCTATAACGAAGACGATTCAAATTGCAGCTAAAACTCTCCGCAGCAATTATAAAAAGTAATGGCAATATGGGATCTCCCTGTCTCAAGCCACACAAGCTTTTGAAAAAACCCGATGCACTCCTATTGATCAATGTAGAAAACCAAACATTATCTAATAAATGAAGGATCATGTTCAGCCATTCATTGCAGAACCCCATCTTGCGAAGCACCTTCAGAAGAAAAGCCCAATGAACTCTATCATATGCCTTACTCATGTCAAGTTTCAAAGCTGCATTCCCGCCCCAATGTTTATGGTGAATCATGCTAATCATTTCTCGTGCCATGATCACATTGTCGACAATTTCTCTTCCTTTTATAAAACCACTCTGTTTAGGGGAAATAAGCCGAGGAAGGAAAGGTGCCAATCTTCTCGTAATAAGCTTAGAGAATAGCTTGTTCACAAAATTGTACAGACTTATCGGCCTGTAGTCTTTAATAGATTTTGGATCTGTCACCTTCGGTATAGGGAGAAGATGTGTGCTAGTGATTGATCTAGGGAAAACGAATCCGTTAAAGAATAGATGGACCTCATCAAGTATATCATTACCTATCACTTCCCAGGCTGCCCTAAAAAATTATCCTGAGAAGACATCTGGCCTTGGTGCGCTATCCTGATTAAGTCTCTTTAGAGTATCAACCAGTTCCTCCATTGTCGGCTTGGCCATAAGGTGGATATTATCTTCATTTGTAATTGAAGCAGGCACTGGATCTAAAAATTCAGTTTGATGAATAATAGGAGAAGGAATAAAGAGCTTACTATAGAAATCATTGGCCTCTTCCTGGATGTCCTTCAAATTGTTGAGATTATGACCGTCCTCCATGATGAGCCCATGTATAAGTAATTTGTTCCTTTTGGCCGAAACACAGGAATGAAAGAACTTTCTATTTTTATCACCTTCACCGTCCCATTTGACTTTAGCCTTCTGCCGCCAGTAGGAGTCCTCGTAGCTCACTCTTTGCTTCAAATATGCTTTAGCCTTCATCCAATTCTCCCTTATTGTCTCATCTTCCTCGTATGCAAGTTCAGCTGCTAAAGCTTTATCTTTTGCAATTTTAACCTCCTGGAATATATCCCCAAAGGATCGATGACTCCATGCTGACAGAGCTTTTCTAACAGCTGATAATCTAATCCCCACATGCACCAAGCTATTAGAGTGGTTAACAGACATCCATGCCTGTTTAACTATATTAAGAAAATCATCATGTGTGGTCCAAAAGTTCAAAAAATCTGAATAATTTCCTATCAGAGTCATATTTACTTTTGATAGTGATCAGAATAGGACAATGATCAGATTCTGTATGATTAAGATGTGAACACATAGATTAAGGAGCCCAAGCATTCCATTTGCTATCCAGGAGCCACCTATCCAGCCTTGAACCTTGTCTATGAGGTCCTTCATCGCTCTTCACCTAGGTATAGCAGCTACCTGAGTAAGGCAAGGATTGCAGGCTTGAACCAAGTTGGAAATTGAGGAAATCATTAACTCCAACTAGACAGACCAGAGCACCTCCAAACTTTTCTTCTACGGATGCAATCACATTGAAATCACCCGCTACCATCCATGGCATTCTGAATTGCGATTGCAGGTGAGATAACCGATCCCAAAGCTCTCTTCTTCCTTCCTTTTATTATGACCATGTACCACTGATAATAGAGATCAAAATGGAATGACCGATCCCGATATAATGACACTAAGGACCTGATTATGCGAATCTACCTCTTCCATGGCTATCTCCTATCTAGCCATAATCTATATGTTGCCCTTACTGTTGGAGACAGATGCTTGAAACCTAGTTTGAGTTGGAAAGAGTACAGTTGTTGAGAGGATACTTTAGGCTCTAGATAGCCAGTACCATGACTTTGTGAATATGACACAAAGATTTAAGCCATTTACAAGTTATTTTGTCTGCTACACCTCTAACATTCCACATAAGTATATTAACATTATGGGAGGAAGAGGGTGGATGAGTTGGTGGACCTTTTGATGAAGATCTGGTGTGTCTAGGCTCGCTGGGCACGACGTAAACTTTCTTCATGCCTCGACCCTTTCTTGCTTTATTAGGCGGCGCTTCTTGGGATGATCCGCCATGGTTCTCCTCCTCATCCACAATATCAGCCCAATCCTTCGGAATCTCCCCTTCTTCTGGAATAGAATGATCAGACAAAGTGTCCTCCTCAATCTCTTCATTTGCTGAGTTTATTTGTTGATGCCCTTCCGTAGGTGTTTCCTTCTCCACATCTCCATCATCAACAGTGTCTGCACTCACCACCGGAGGCTGTCGGGGTTCATCTAAAGCCTTCTGTCCTTCAGTCATTAATCCTGATGTAACCACTTGAGCTGCTTCCTCGTCGAGGTTTGGGGAGCCGTCAGCTGCCGCCAGGCTTTTTCCTCATTATTAACCACGACTTCTAAAGACCCTACACTCTTAACCATGTTTGGGTCATATATCTCATGATTGTGAGTGTCATTTATTTCATTGGGTGAGGGATCCTCCTGAATTAATAAACCTTTCCCTTTATTTTGTAGATCAATGGAGGGGCCCACTATTTTAGTTTGTTCTGCTGTGTGCTCCTTCTCTTTCTGAGCTTTACAATAATCCTTAGTATGGCCTTGGTAGAAACATGTAGAGCAGTATTTAGGAGTTTGCTCGTATTCAATAGGCTGAGCAAAAGTTCTTCCTTGGGGCAAGCTGTAAAACCCAAGAATTTTTTGATTATTTTATTTATTTATTTGGCTTAAATAGGATTTTATGAAATTTGTGAATATCTTTAAATTAAATAGTTATTATTATAGATGAGCTTAGCCATGGTTGAGTTTGAATATGCAAGACGACTAGAAAGTATGGCATGCCTAGCATTGTTGGGTGATTTAACTAGCATGCTAGCCATGTTAGGAGTGCCATGGTCATATAGTAGTCCCTTGCATGTTAACCATTCAAATCATGGAACAAGTCATAATTTTTATTTAAATAATTAGTAAGAAAGCCTTTATGATTTTAAGGAGACCCGGTTGCACTAAACCTTTCCAAACCTCTTCCAAGTCGAAACCAACCCTATGTAGGCATGTTGGGCATTAATATATATTAATAATTACATTTATTTGTATTTAATTCAGATTTTGTAGTATAATTACATAGATAGAATTAAATAGTTCTATATTAGGAAACCCCTTTTTAAATCCTCAATCCAATCAACTAGCCAACTCACCAAATAACCAAATCATGCCAAGTGGACCCCCACCATGTTAATTTCGGCCAAGCAAACCCCCATGGCTAGATGCATCAAATTAAATAGGATTTAAATCCTATATTTTTTAAAATTCATTTAAGGATATGTTAAATATACCAACTTATCCCAATCCTTAACCAAATCCTAATATTTCTTTCCCCACCTTGTGGCCGACCACTTCTCCCTATCCCACTCTCTATTTTTGGCAGCAATCCCCCTTCTCATAGCCCCCACACATCATCCCTTCATTGTACATCTTCCCCTCCTTCACAAAAACTCATCTCCTCTACCATACATCTATCCAACCCCTCAAAACAAACCCTAAAAAACTCCATCCCCCCATCCAACCCTCTATAGCCATTATCAACTCTCCCATACTCATCAAGAGAGGTTTAGCAAGCAAGGATAGCGGAAAAGATTGGAGCTGTGGTGAAGAGAAGTCATCACCACCCTTTCTAGCAAGGATCTTTGGTAAGAACCCTAATCTTTTCTTCTAAAAACCTTTGCTAAAATTCTGTAGAATATATGTTATTAAATCTGTAGTAATTATATTTTGATGAATGTTTTTATATTTAATCATCCATAAAAGTTTCATGTATTATAGGCATAATATCCATGTTCTGGTAGGGTCAAAATTAACACCATTGTGAAGGAACTACTAGTTATTGATGCCTATTCTTAAAAATGAATTTTATGTGTATTCATATACATAAATTAGGATTTTTAAGTATTTTTCCACGAATTTAGCAACTCAATTCTGGTCGAGAAAATCATGGGTCAAAACTAGCTAATTTCGGGCGACCTGCTGACCTAGAATGACCCAAACTTGTAGTATAATCTTATCCTTGTATCTCTGATGTTATTTTAGAAAATAAAGTATTTTACTTCTGTTTAAATTTTATTTTTGGGTTATTTTATCAATTATGAGTAATTAACTATGTTCCGGACAAGTTTCGGGTTAACTAGCTAACTTAGTAATCAACTAGTCATAAATGCCTTTAGAAACATTAATTCTGTAATTTTAGAGTTAATTCTATATAAAATTAGTTTAAATAATATTTTAATGATTTTTATATGATTTCTAAGTATAGTATTGAAGTAGGGGCATAACTGATTAATTGGGAGTTGGAAACCCAAAAAACTGTGTTCGGTGTCTCGTGGAGCCTGTATGTGATTGTATAGGTCTAAAGGGTCCCATAAGAAAATGAATATAATCTTAAAACATTATCTTGAATAATTAAGTCATATTGTAAGTTCATGAGTAGTGGCTTAATTTAGTTAATTAATTATCTAGGAGCGTCGGGTTCTAGAGGCGTGGACACGGGAGCGAAACTTCATCCTCACATCGCGGAACCAGGCAAGTATACCTTGCCAAACATATGTAGTATTTACATTATTTTCTTTCTATTGTACTTCTTTCATATGGTTACCTGTTTTCCATATTGTGATTGGTTTGTCATCGACTGTTTCACCTATTTCTAGATTTACGTGCACGTATAGGATATTCGACATTGCTTGATTATTGGTCTTTTCGTGTTACCTTATCTCGTGATTGACTTGACTATTCTTGACTGGGAGTATCTTGCATTGTACTACAGTTGAGATATACTATAGATTGGGAGTATCTTACATTGTACTACGACCTATAGCCGATTCTTTCATCTTGATATTGCTTGATTGACTTGACTTGAGATATACTATAGATTGGGAGTATCTTACATTGTACTATGACCTATAGCATATATTGATTGATTGATTGACTTGATTTGCGACACTATGAATTGGGAGTATCTTGCATTAGACTACGATTTATAGGAGTCTGCTTGACCTTGTATCCTTTAGGAGAGGAGATCGATACTAGAATTGGCTAATCTCGACTGAGAGTATCCTGCTTTGTACGTCAATTGAAATACTATAGATTGGGAGTATCTTGTATTGTACTACAATCTATAGGAGTTCTGATTGATAGTTAGCCAAGTCTAGTATTACATTTCCATACGACTCGTCGTCCTTAGATGTTCTTCTTGCAGTGTTCTTATCCTCCATACATGTTATTTACTGTCATATTAGTAGGCATGTTTTATGTATCTTGCTAGTCCTCTGAGGACCTGATGATCTCTTCAGGTAGCTGATTGCACGGAGTTAGTTAGCTGAGCATGTGGTAGTTGACTTCATCTGCATGATTCAGGTATTTTGTTAGTGTTATTGATTTACTATCTTTTTCGTACTTTTATGTTATATCCTGCTTATCAGCTTAGCTTTATAGACTCATATTATTTTTGGAGTCTAATCGGACATAAATGCTAGTAGGCTGCAGACCACGACCCATACTTGTTCATTCTTGTTTTATATGATTCCTGTGGATTGAGATATAGTTTAGATTAGACATGATACCCTATTATGGACAGCTTATACGTATTCGAGTCGGGCTGGAGTCCGTTCGATAAGTAGCTGGCTTGCTCACGTACTTGTATCCCGAAAAGTGGGTGCGGGTCGTGACACAAGCAGATACAAACCACTTTAGGCAATTGTTTACTAGAATCCACTTCTATAAAAACTGTAGCCATGCTTGGGCGAGTAAGCTCCTCCGTTGCCTTATCAAGACGCAGAGGTGTACCAATTCCAAGGGCAATGGAGAATAATACATTTTTAGCAAATACCAAAACTGGAGATAGGGGGATTCCCGAGAAGCTAAGAAATCCTTGGTCCATTTAAACAATCTCATTGGAGCTCGGACAACATACCATATATTGCAAGAGCAGAGTCCAAGAAAATCAACCTCCACCGACGGACGGATCAACACATGTTTCGAGTCTATAAGACCCACCTTGATCATAACAACAAACTTGAACTCCTTAAAAGCTTTACGGATCGCATCAATGGATGGCCATTGATGAGAGAATTTACCGATTAAGGCAAACTTGAAAGGATCTGATAGAATTTGTTCATCTTCCTCAGAGAAAGTGACAACAGGGACTCCTTTAGAAAATGAAGAAGATCTGATGGCAATCGATGGTGTTTGGACGACGAGCCCCTGCCGGGTTCGGCATCGTGATAACGAGTGCAACTGGCCAAATGGTCTACTAGTACAAAGGACGCTGGCCCGGCCGAGGCCAAACCAGAATCTAGGTGGAAGAGATCGAATACAAAATTGCCGACGCCATATATATATATATATATATATATATATATAATATAGATATATCTATATATATATAATATATTATATATATATATGACCTATACATAAATACCATATATTAATATAAGCTACAAAATATAACTTATAATGCATATGAATATATATATATGATATACATATATACCATAAATACAAATCGAGCAATAAATATTAGTATAATCAATATTTATAATATAGAATCCTTAATTTATATACATATATATATAAATATTACAATTAGATAGCTATACATACATACATACATACATACATACATACATACATATATATATATATATATATATATATATATATATATATAAATCTATATATATATATATATTATATATATATCTATATATATATTATATATATAATATATATATTATATATAGAAAATATATATATATATATATATATATATATAATATATATATATATATATAT